>DVXP01003708.1:0-11025 GCA_018235645.1 Junonia grisea
CGACTCGGTCCCGTATCGTATCGCGTAGCGCTACGTGAATAATTGTGTGAGTGAAGTGTAAAAAATTTGCTTGAGTGAGACTCGATTTTTGGTCGGAATAGCCCTATAGGAATGAAGTAACATTCTATTTAATTGGAGCCTACATAAATTATACGTATAGTAGGTACATTATTAGTAAAAAAAAACTATGTAGTATGTATATGTATGTGTGTAGGTCCTACGGGTGTACCTACTTGAGAAATAATTACACATTTTTAAGGTGATCGTACCTACGTACACTTTTATTGCTAAACGAGTACCTACTCATCTACTTACAAAAAATAACAACCTATTTATATTAATTTCAAATTCAATAAATAAAAAAATATTTCATATAAAAATACATTTATTAAAATCACAGTTCACTTATACAATTAAGCATATTTGTCAATATTTACAGGAACCTTAACACGTAGCGTCATTGATATAATATTACTAAAATATGTACACCAAACTGTTCAGTCGTTATAAATACGTAGTTATCAAATAACTATACTTTTTGTAATCGTCCGATACATTTTTAGTTTCATTAGAAGCCATTTTTTCTGGATTCGTCGATGTTAATATGTAACATGTGACGAGATTGCAAAGAGACACGGCTAGTATCACCAAAATTATCTGTAACCAAATAATAATTATATATTATAAATATGAAAATATGATATAGCTTTAAAAAAATTTATGACAATGTTAATTAATAACGTGAACTTTGCTTGATAAGATGAACCTCACTCAATTATTGAATTAATTTTTTGATTCAGAACCACAGGTGGAGGCCATTCATCGTTTTTACTTTATTAAAACATTTTGCAGCGAAAGTTTATAAACATTTGTGTAAAATGTGCACATATGTCAATAGTGATGTAAAAATCGTCTTTTAGAAATATACCAATTTTTATTTAGGCACGGAATGCTGATCGGAATAGGCAATGAAAACGGCTGCGTAGTTTTAGTAATTTTAAAGTAGGGTAAGATTAAAATTATAAATCCAATTTAACCTTTTATAAATAAATGTAAAGTTTTACATACATATCTATCTACATGTACGATAAATCTAAGTTAACCAATCTTATGAAGACAAGGGTTATTTTTAATAGAAATTTTTCTCTTAACTCATTTATTGTTTATGATCATAAAGAACTTAATTGTTTTTTAATATTTCAAAATACAAAGTTTAAAACATTAAAAATATTTATCACGACTGAATATTATAAAAAAATATATAGAAATTGTCGCATGAATTCTAAAACGTGTATTAAAGCATAAAATGTATCGAACAGATAAAAGAAATATTTTAAACTAAATTCTTAAACAGTCTGTATGAAGTTATGAGTTCTATATTCATGGAAGTAAACATTGGAAATATGTTCGTTTGTCTTTGTGTTGACCAAAAATAATAATCCTCAACGCGTGCGCCTAAACTAAGAGTATATTTAGATCGAAAGTGGGACAGAGAATAAGTGCCATAATTAGTTTAAACGAAGTGACTAACACTTTACATGATTGCACAAAAAAATATTATTAAACTTAATTTAATTAAAAAACCTTGTTAACGTTAACTACACGTAAACAACATTGGTAGTTGATATGTAACACATAAAATAACGTATTTCTTAATAGACAGACAAAAAAATTAAGTTACGAATTTAGATATAGAAAAAAAATATAGAAAAAAAGTTTAAGCTTACCGTTCGTAACATTTTACGTTTTAATTTCACATTAGCACCTTATGTTAATGTTATTAATAACACAAAATGTCATTTTTACGAATTTTCTCGATTCTTTTAACGTCTGTTCATCTCGAATGCTGACATGACTATGAGACGTATGACGATGTGACTGACTGACTGCTGACCACTGAATGATGTAAGGAATCGAATGAAACGTTACGACCCTTTGAAATATACGTTTATCTTATGTAAATATTTCATCATGTACTTCAATAACGCTATTGTGTTAATACATAATGTCACCTGTTTACTATTTTATTTTATTTATCTACTATCGTATTGATCTACGTTTAAGATGATTGTTTACAATACCACTGGTTACTTAAAATAAAAAAAATATATACTCGTGTATCTTGCCGTAGATAGGTTTATTTTTGTTTAGACTGGGTTAGTACTGTGTAACAGTACTATTTTTATAAAACACAACATTTTATATCAATAAAATTTAGGAGCTTTTCAATTCAGTTTAACATTTTTGGGCCATGTTTCTTAAGGGTCGGAGCCATTTTTTTAATAGATATGGCAGGAGAATAGCATGAGTGTAAATGCTTTATCTTCTTTATCAACTTAAAGGAATAAAAAAGCGAAAGAGAGGTGTATAGGAAATAACAGAAAAGGTGGGTAGAAAAATTATACTTCCAGCTTTCTCATTCGCTGAACGAAACGCAGGTATATTGGCTACTTAATACTATTTTCAGTAAGAGCCTAAGTATACTTTGGTACAACTGAGGTGTAACCACGAGACGCATTTCTTATAATTTATTTGAAAATTTTACTCTAACCAAAATATTTGAAATTAATGTTACGAACAATTTTCGATAAGGTGGAAATTTTTTTCTGATTAACACGTTGCTAAGTAAGGTCTAACGTTTCGAACGTGTGATTTCATAACAACGTGATCGAAAACGTAAACTATATACACATAGATAAACACATGGAAAACTAATTATTTCCTATGGTTTTCTTCGAGTTATGGTATCTGTCAGGCTGCTTATTATATTCACTACCTACCGACTAGCTATTTCTGCTTGAATGTCGTTTATCGCTGTAGTTAAGAATATACTGTTCTTTCAGGTTCAGCTTAAAAATTCCGAGATAAATCCAATCCTTTATTTAATCTAGAGTTTTAACTTTACGTCTTGAAAATTTTACGGTAATCGGTTCAGCTGTTATGGTGTGAAAACGTAACAAATTCACTTTCAATTTGAAAACGAAGATTTTTTTTTGAAGATTCTGGAGTGCACTTGTTAAGTGATAACAATTATTTATTAAAGAAGGCTATGCTAAGGAAATTTTCAAATCGAACCCGTAGTTCCGACGATCCTAAGAATATTTCGTTTAAATAAACAAACAAAATCATTTTATATTGAGTATAACGATTAGATTAGAGAAATTTTTTAGTTAAGTGACGACACATTTAATATACAATCAGAAAATTCTGGATAGTTCTTAAGAGCGTATTAATTTTTAACCAAAAACGAGGAAGCGTCTTCATTTAGATAACTTTTCAACTTTACCTAATATGACATGATGTGACATATATCAAGTAAAAATTAAGTCAAAAAGATGTCAAAATGACTAAAAATAACATGATTACTATCACAATGAATACAGAAAATTCTTAGTTGTAATTAAAATCAAACCTTTTAAAACATTTTTAAAAAGAGTCATGTTTGAGAAAATTTATTGGTTAATACTCTGCATATTTAACACGCAACCAGACCAAAGATGTGTAATTAACACTCGCGAACATTTCGGACAACCACTTCCTGTAATATTGAGAAATGGTATGTTATTGGAACCTACAGATGGGAATGGCAACATACAACTGAATCATGGAGAGGCCCTTATTCTCAGTTGTTCAGATGCTGTAATCACGCACCCAAGTGCTACCCAAAGTCTTTCAGTCGCATCTATTAGCTGTGAAGCTGGTCAAAATTTTAAAAACGATGAATGGTTAGGAGCACCTGCAGCGTTTTCTTGGTTCCGCTGTTCCTATCCACCAAATTATTCCAGCCAGCGCACTAACCGTACTTGCTTCGAAAGAAATCAGATCGTCGAAGTCGGGTATACGATTCAGAATCAATTTTATCCAGTCTTCGAATCTTGTTTTAATTATGAAACATTAAACGCTGTGTACTCGAAGTACACCCAAAAACCGTATAACGCTTTATACCAAACTAGGGTTGAGCGTCCTTTCTTTATTGACGATGGAAATTATGGCTCTGCCCCGGTGAATTCTCTTTTTTCTCCAAAAGGACAAAGGAATGCTGTCGCTCAATTGGTTGGTCACTTAATTGACACTTATATTACTAATGATCAACTGTTATCGAGAGGACATCTGGCCGCTAAGACGGACTTCGTTTTTGCTTTCGGCGAAAGAGCGACATTTCACTACGTTAACTGTGCTCCCCAATGGACAGGCTTCAACGGTGGTAACTGGAACACTTTAGAAGTGGATTTAAGAAATCATATTCACAACGCAGGCTATAATACGATAATTTACACGGGTACATTTGGAGTCACTCAACTCCTGAATCACGTGAACAGTAGAGTTGATTTATATCTTTATTCCGATGTAAATAATAACCCAGTGATACCGGTTCCTCAATATTATTATAAAGTAGTTTACGAACCCAGTACAAAACGCGGTATTGCTTTCGTCGGTATCAATAATCCTTATTATAATGCGACTGAAGCACGGGAACTGTTCTTTTGTAATGATATTTGTAGAGATACCAATTTTCGGTGGTTAACTTGGCATCCGAATAATCCCGCCGAGGGGTATACTTTTTGTTGTACTGTACCTGATTTTAGGAATACAATAAGACATTTACCAGATTTTGAAGTTTTAGGTATTTTGATATGAAATTGTAAGTTTTATTTTGTACTTTCTTTTTATTATCAGCGCAACTGTAGAGCGTTTTCTTATAGAGATTTTTTTTGTATAATTTTACACGAGTAACAATTTGGTTGTGAATTGTGATTATACCTATAAAATAGATTCTTCTATTTATTTTTCTCTTTAAAAATTTTGAGCCAGACCTTCCTCCTTAGCTGCAAGATTGGGTGTATTATTATTATCACTATAAACAACTTTTGGCATTATCATCATATCACGTAGCGGGTGAATGTCCTCGATACGTTTCGCTATCAGACCGGACGTGGCACTGTGAACTTTGACTTATATGCATATGGTAATTAATACAGCAAGAACAACGACAGTATTGTTGGACAAAAATATATGGAATTAAATGGGATAAGAGTTTTTTTGCAATGTTGCTTGAAAGTACTTCCTTAATTCCTTGAATGGATCATATTCATCTTTTATGTTGTCTATCTACCACAAAGGCATAACGAATTAAAATAGAATAAGATGAAAGAGGTTATATGTATGTCTACATTATATGTATGTCTAGAGCTAGTTTGACAGTGAGCAGTAGCTATGATACTCACAGTAATTTGTAAAAGTTAATGTAATGTGCAATACGTTTGGTGAGTGAGAAAGCTGGATTCCTTTATTCCGTTATTATTTTCTCCATCCCATTCCAATGTTTCAACTAGCAATCATCAAAAAAGTATTCAATAAAAATAATGGCTTCTAAAAAAGCTTGCACAGACAGTGTTTTATTGTTCATAGTATCAGTATTCTGAACCTAAGCTTCCAAGAAGAGATCGTTACCAATAAATGAGTCACAATACGACGTAAGCATCTATCATAAAGGATACAGCATGTTATTTGTTTATCTTAAAGAGAAATTTAATATTTAAGATAATGTAATAGTAACTATCTTACATTATGTGTTGGTCCTTCGAGTTCAGTTGTTTTGTAAATGTTATTTAGAAATGAAGTTAACGTGGGTAAGCTATTTACTTGTTATTTGATTTATTTTACATTTAAGTTCTATAAGTTTCATAAACCTATTTTTATGAATGTATAAAATAAAAATATGAAATCTTCAATTGATTGTAGGTATGTATTATTATGTTATATTTGAAGACTGTTTAGATCCTATATGAAATTATTTATCAACAAAAATCAACTTAAAATTCATTATTGTTGTCTTGTAACTTTATGCGTAACTTAGTAAACTACATATAATGTACCTAGCAATTTTAGCAATCATAAATGTGCGTTATTTACAGATCTTGTTTTTAATTGTTACGTTGAACGTGGTGAAAATAAACACAGCCCAAAATAATAATTATTCAGAATCTGAATCTAAAAATGCAATAAATGATAGGGAAACTGAGATTTCTAACAAAAACGAAACGAAACGACATAGCAAAGAACATGCAATTTACAAGCATAAAAAGTTTGTAGTAACACGTAAACCTCCTATAAAAATAAACCACAGTAAATATAGAAGGATGAAAAAAAAGCCATCATACTCAAAATTACAGAATAAAGGTACAATATCTAAGTCTCTAAAATCTCACAAAATTCGAAATCCTATAATAGCTATGAAGAAGTATATTGACAAAACAAATATAAACCATAACATGAAGAATTTCTTTCAAAGGACAATTAGTAATACAGATGTTTCATTTGAAGATTCTGCAGAATTAAAAGAAAATAAAGCAATTGTTTGCACTGGTCCTGAAATTAAAAGTATGGTGGATAAAGCTAGAAGAATAGAAATAAAAGAAAAATTGCTTAACAACAGCAAATTAAAAGATGTTTTGAAAGTACGCAAATGCTTTCTTAAATTTAAAAGATTGGAGAATGCTGTTAAGTCTAATAAAGGCAAAAATGAGAATATAGAGTTAAATGAAAAACTAAGAGAATTCGATATTCT
Organism: Junonia grisea; assembly: GCA_018235645.1. NCBI lineage: Eukaryota > Metazoa > Arthropoda > Insecta > Lepidoptera > Nymphalidae > Junonia > Junonia grisea. Next base: position 6,569 of record DVXP01003708.1, read on the forward strand.
TGGAAGTAATAATATAGATTCTATGGCTATAGTTGATTCATCGGAAAATAAATTGAATTTTATAAATGAATTAAAGCAAAATATTAAAGAAATACTTAAGTCTACATCTGAAAATACTATTGATGACTCACGTCCAAAAAGGTAATTTAATTTTTTATCACATTAAACAATTCATTTAAAAATGAAAAAGAAATCTTTTATGTTTTAACTTCTTTAAACAACGTCACTTTTGTTAATTTAACTAATTCTAGATAATGGTAGTTTGTATAGTGAGTTGATAGAAAAAAAATAATGTAATATCACTTTTTAATTTAATACCTAAATTCCGCAATTTAGGATCCTATTAAGTATTCAGTTTCTAAAATTAATAATAGTAGTATTAAACAGCGCCTGCGAATTAATAATAGCTATTTTGATAATAAGCTATTTATTTTTTAAAGAGAAAGGGATTTCTTAATATTTTTATTATTTATTTATTTTATCTATTACCATGATACATTTTTGTTTTCACTATGAAATTATTTTGCGGTGTAAGACAATCTCTAAGGGGTATTATTTCAATTAAAAACTGTTTTTTTTTCTTTTTATAGAAGCGCCAATATTATAGAAGAGGAAGGTGTTGCCACAACGTCATCGGGTTTTAAATTCACTGGCCGAGATTTTTCCATGCATTCTGGATATATTTATAAAAATATACACAATTAAATTAGCTAGTTTAAATTTAAATTGAAATTATTAATATTATCTACATCTAGTTAGGTATCTACTATTATTTGACTAAAAATAATTTAATATTGATTTAATAAACCTTTTTTATTTAATGTATAAAAGAGTTTTTTTCTGGCCATAAGTTTTATTTTATTTTATTTTTAATATTAACTAGAGTTAATTTTCATTACATATTTTACAATAGGTATAAATAGGATTTGTTTTTAAGACACATTTATAGCATAAATAAAATCACTGTACATATAGGTAAAATTATTTATTTTATTCACTAAAAACTTACATTTACAGACAAATAAAATGTACATACTTATCCTAGGTACATCATAATGGCAAAATTCTCATATAACTATCCTCCGATCACACTAGAGAAATATAAATAAAACGTTAACTAAGGCAAGCTACAGAAAACTATCGAATTCGTCATAAAATTTACAAAAACATAAACAAAGACAAAAGAATAAGAACTGACCATTTTGTTTTGTTTACCATTTTTGTAAAAAACTATAGAACTGGAAAAACATTATGGTAACCTTCGCGGTAGTCTCTCAACACTAGAACATTTTCAAAATATATCGATTAAAGTTACAGTTTTCTATCTAAAGTAATATTCAAACAGTGAGATCGAACACAAACACGAGCTTATATCAACCTCGAATGAGCTGTTAATGCTATTAATTTTATTTCTGTGGTCCTTCATCGATGTCATAAAAACTTGACTCAAAATTTTATTTTCTACCAGAGTTTCCCTAAAAGTATATTTAAAACTTTCCTTGTTTATTTCAATAAGGTTTTCTGACCAACAGACCGTGGCCAACAGTCTAGCAAAATGTCACTTTACTGAGACGTTTACAGACATCGCCAATAGATAGCGCTAACTATCTATTGCTAGTATACTTTATAAATAAGGTTTAATTAAACATTTAATTTTATATGACATCAATGACACACAGAGATTCATTTAAAACTTTGAAATCGTTATTATTAGTTTTAAATATTATTAACACAGTATATAATTTAAAATATAATTAGTTATTTTTCTGTACACGTCGCTTATATGTTAAATTTGAGTATGAAACAAAACATCTTTATATATCTGAAATATAACACATTTAAAGGTTTATTATATATTAATCAAAATATAATATTACCCTTAAAAGATCTAGTTTTATGACATCAATGGGCTTGTGTTACAGCGACATCTATCTTGTACTTGTAGTATCTCGTTGCGTTCGCTAGATGGCGTTACTTCTTCGAGAGTCTGAACACTTCGTTGTACGGCGTCCGCGTCGGTATGGCGTTGTATGCGAATGACGGTTGAGCGTCCGCTCGGAGTATCACCACGCCTGGGTAGAAATATATAACAGTTAAATACTTTGTATTTCATGTTAATCTCATCAAATTACATAAATAGACGTCTATTAGATATATACAGCAAAGAACTATGAGAGGTGAGGTTTTAAAATAATAATAAAGTATGCTTTAATGGGGATAGAAAAGCCAAGAATTTGGCCGAATTCAGAACTGTAGCAGAACTGTAGCTCAAACTGTCAAATACTATTAACTCTCTTACAAGAATTTTCAGATTTCTTTATAAAAACTTTACAATAAACTGATTAATTAAAATAAATAACTTACTTTATATTAAGCTAATAAATTTCTACAAATTATAGCATTTTACCTTGCAGCAATAAAAGTGTGTGAGTAAGTCAGTAGGTAAATAAGTAAGTTGGCATTAAGAAAATACTCCAATTAAACCAAAACCAAATAAATTAAGCGCGACACTTTCTACCTGAGGGGTTCACTTTCACTTTGATCTTCGTCTGAGGTGACAACACGCCGTAGTCTACGTCTTCATATAAATCCTGTAAACGAAGAAAACAACCATTAATATTAGAGTTACGATTAAAAATCTTTATTATAAAGGAGTCATTTTTGGTAAATTGTTCGAATTCTTAAGTAAAGGCGTCGCTAAATATGATATGCTCACAAGTGGCCCACAATAAATTTAGCTTTTGGCCTGCCGTTGTAAGTTTGTCATTAAAACCCTGCCACTGCGCTCAACAAAACCTTGTTTTTCAGGGAGGTTCCTTTTTAAATAGGGTTATCCTGTCACAGTATTGCCATCACCGCCATCCTCACGCCATTAGTCTGTTATTTTACCATTGCCACTGTATTCACCTCAACCCTATACTCAGAGGAGTTGTTAAGGCACAGTTCTCGCTGCGTCACTGCATCATCGGATAGTGACGGGGGTACCGTGTTTGTTGTGAACGAGTTTGAGACGTAGGGGAAGGAATAATCTATAAAGGAGGGTACGCTAGAAGAGGTAGTAGCATATTGAATACATTCTCACTTCAACCCTGTACCCAGAGGAATTGTTGAGGCTCAGCTCTCGCAGTGTCATGGCAACGTCGGCCGGAGTACCTTCTCGCTCTGATGTGAAGGAGTTTCAGACGTATGGGAAGGGATAATCTATAAGAGGATTAGTTACGCTAGAAGAAATAGTAGTATATTGATCCTTACTTCAACCCGGTATCCAGAAGGGTTGTTAAGGCCCAGCTCTCGCAGCGTCACGGCGACGTCGGAGGGCGTGCCGTCGGTCCGGCGGTTGACGAACGCGACCGCGTACGAGTAGTGCTGGCCGTGGATGGGCAGGATGGGACGAGACCAGATCTCGATACCGCGGTGCTGGAAAGGAAAATGTTCTTTTTAAATGTTTTTACGTAAAACATATAACACTTTCTTGGTGGTAATTTGGAAGATTGTTCCTTTATACAGATTGTCGTCCCATATTCATGATAATATCGTACTCGTACTTCAAGGTCTATATCAAATTTCATCAAAATTATTTTAGCTGTTAAAGCGCGAATAGCGAACCTTTACTGCTTTTGCTCTCCTTATTCCTTAAGTTAGCCATATTACGGTAAAATCGGTGAAACGTTGTTAGGTACACTCGAATGAATAAACAGAAGAATTGTCATTCGATTTTCCGCAATCATAAGAAAAAGCAAATCAAAATGGAACACGTAATCTTTAACTTACAAAAAAAGCTATCGTGGAAAACAAAACTGCAGAAATAAAACCAACTCACCTTATAAATCCTCCTGCCCTGTATCCCCAACGGGTCCTGGTCGACCTCAATGATCTTCCTGTTCTGCAGGATCGCCTTGTACTCCGGCCTGATGGTCCTCAGGTCGACGCTCATGAGTAGAGGCGCGGCCAGGATCGCCCAGATCGCAAACTGCGTCTTACTCTGCTCGTAGGACAAGCCGAAGTTGCCAATGATAAGCTGGAAGAAATTAGGTGGGTTAGTTGAGTCGTAAGAGTAAAATTGTGGAATTTTCAGGTTTTAGCTTGACAGATGGATTTCCATTAAAGATGGAAAAATATCTTTAAACTAGCTTTTGCTGTTTTAGTTACACCTACTGCGTTGCTCCTGAGCCGTTATTGTAATGTACCTAATATGGCCTATAGCTGTCCTTATTGAATGGGTTATCTACTGCAAATAGGATGTTTGCTGTAGGTTCAGTACTTTCAGAAACACAAACTTATAATCCAATTTGACCTATTTATAGTATTAATTTCGATGTATGTATAGCTTTATATATACAGGATATGATTTTGTAGGATATGATTATGATTTAAAACTTATACTTATCTAATTACTTAACTATTCAGCTACAAGAATCAGTAAAAATAATTTAGAAAGATAGAAAATTGTGACCATG
>DVXP01003709.1:0-11022 GCA_018235645.1 Junonia grisea
GCATGACTACATGTCTGAGTCTATCGATTAGCGAACATCACTATTTTAGCTGGTCACCCTTTTTTGTATAAGTGACATTTGCACGTGTCATTTTACTGACTCGAATTAAAAATCTTGGTATAGATCGTATCCAGGAGTTTTGTCAACGTTTTGCATAAGCGACTTCATGTTTTGGCGGTTCAAGTATGTGTGTCATAAAGAAACTTAAATACCTCTTTTTCGATATAGCATTGCCCTTCAACTGGATTTGGTGTAAATACATTTTTTAGGTGATCGGCGAATGTTTTAGCCTTGTCGTAGTCCGATACTGCTCACGTATTGTCAGATTTTCTTAAAGGAGGTTGAAAAGACTTTGGCCAATTTAATTTCTCAGTCGCCTTCCAGAGCGAGTAATCAGAGGCCGCTGTCGTATCCATATTGACTAATAAATGATAATATTAAAAATAAAAAGCATTGCTTAAATTTTTTCAACCAATTTGTCTGAAAGTTGAAATTTTGGCGACTTAAGCTTTGATTAGGACATTGACATTTTATTTAAAGAAATTTCACAATTTAAAGATTTGTGTGGTAATGGAGAATCATTACAAGAGTGGGTGAAGTGGTAGCATTAGCTATATAAAATAATAATTGAACTAAATTATAAAATATTGTCACAGGAGTTCCATACAGCGAGCACTCCAGCTTTCCGGAATTGGTTCGTTTCGTCAACTTCCTCAAGCCGAAGCAAATCATACCCACCGTGTATATAGCTGGTGGCATTAATTCGGTGCAGGTCCGTACATAATAAAATCTATAAACATCAAAAATATATAATTATGTATATATTTTTGTTCATAATTGTTTCCCCTATGGGTAAATTTCTCTATTTCTTTCAACCCCATTACCTACAAATCATGAGAGAGGAAATATTACCTGGGACTCTGCCTTTTTTGTTGTAAACCTATTATATTTTACTTCCTATTTCAATATAATTAAAAATATGACAGCGATGCGGGATTCAAAAGGGTTAAAAAAAATTTCTCCATAATCTTGATGAGTTAATAACAATCCATTCATTCAAGATTACGTACTAAGCTATTATATTGCTATTTACAGAAATACTTCCCATGCCCGATAATAAGCAAAGAAGACATGGCGAATCAGAGTAGAATAACCGATTACTTCTCTACGAGAAACCAGCACCAAGTGCCGGCCGTTACTTAAACTGCTAGGTTAGTAGTTTTATTATTGTTTACAAAGAAAATTGTACAAATAAAAGATTATAGATTTAAGCTCTAGTTTCTTGGAATGATGCCGTCATAGCCAATGGTCTTAGAAAAAAGGGATTCTATGATGTCAGATTAACAACTTAATAAGTTCGCTACATGATGGCATCCTTATCTTAGGAAACCAAAGTTTTAGGGCTGACATATAAAATATTTTCATTCTACCTTCCGTGTAGCACAAAATTAAATATACTAAATTATTGATATGCTTTATTATATATAAAAAAGAATTATAAAGGGTCAGTTTAGTAACATATTTTAAGAAAAACTTGAAAAAAAAAATGATTTATTTGAATTTTTATGTAGGTACCATCAAGACCTACAGGTCTATTGTTGTCATTAAAAAATATATTCTTTTGGTGGGTAAAATGTGATGAAGTCCAGCATTTATTGTAACAATTATTATTGTAAGTAGAAAATAACTGTGCCATGTTCACTTTGAAAAAGTAATAATAATGATCTATTTGTTAGGGTTCCGATTAGATCTGAATACGAAGCTTGTCTAGACAGACATTAATAGTATCTTGTTGGTATCTTCATTAGATTATAATAACTTTCGTAATATAATACAGATTTATTATAATAATTGGTATTTACATAATTTTCTATTTGATAAAATTGATACGGAACCCTCGGTGCGCGAGTCTGACTCGCGTTTAACCGTTTCGATTGTGATTGGACTTGCCTCGAAACGACGCGTGCTATGACAATTATAAAAGAATTTATATTATATTTATCAGTCTTATTTTGATAACTCGATTCACAAGTGGTTCATGTTATTTTTAAAATGGACGTATAACTTTTTGCTCCATAGCCATTTATTTTTAACAAAAAATAAAGTTATACAGGATGTTCTATTTTTAACTTTGAATTTTCAAAAAGGGGGTTCCATAATTCCACATCAAATAAAAAAATTTGAAAAATATTAAAAATATTTTTGTACCTTTAAATTTAAATATATTTGAGCAGTGAAGCTATTAAATTAACGTTAAACCAAAAGTATTAAAGCTTTGCTATTCACTTCCGAGAATTTTCGCATTCATAAAAAATCAAATTATTAAAGAATTTTTAATTTCATCACATTATGAATTCAAAAACTGTTAAATAGCTTGATTTTTTATGAACTTCAACTCATTCAAACAATAAAACTGTCTTGAAAACATGTTTACCACTTGTGAATTAGTTATCAAATTACATATTTTGAGAAAAGATGTTGTAATATTAAGATCTATAAAATTTAATGTTTATAGATATTATTGTTATTATATTATACTATGAATGTGATCTTTAGCTTAAAATCTCTTGTCATGAACAACTAAAGAATTGCCATTTTAATTTAAGAATGAAGTTTTGTTTTGAACGTTTTTTAAATGTTAAAATATTGATTTTTTTATTAATGTTTCAGGTACAAACATATTCTTAAGTTCAGTCTGTGATGTAATTTGATATTTCATTTACTTTATATTTTACGTGACATTATATTTGTGATTTAAAGAAATAAAAGTGTGTGTCCGTCTAATGAGTTTTTTATTTAAAATTATAATTCACAAACATTTTTAACTACTATAAATAACAGACTTAAATAAACAAGAATGATACGTGCAAAATTAAACAATTTTTACAATTCATTTAGAACGTAAATGACGTGATTAAATTTCAATTGATATTAAAAATACAGTAATAATAGAGATTTACATATATACGATTCAAGGTTAAAGACGCAGATCTTAGAAATACATGCACTAGTAGTTTTATATGTAGACATATCAATTATTTTGCACTCCTGAGGCTTGAATGTAAGAACTTGGACTACACTATATTGAGCTGTAGCAGTAACTTATCATATCTTTGTACATTATCCATATATTTTAGGATTTTCAAGTGGATTGTCGCAGTTTTGGTAACCCTTGCACGTCAACATTTGTGATAATAATAGTTTGTACCAGTGCTTCACTGAGGGTAGTGCTTGATCTATTATATTTGTTAGTTCGTAAGGATCGCTGCTGATGTCGTACATTTCCGTGAAATTCTGAAATTTGAATAATTTTTTATGTAAATCTCATATATTAAAATCTCGTGTCATGTTTGTGGTCGTATTGCTATGAAACGGCTCAACAGTTATGCCATTTTTAGGGTTCCTTAGTCAAAACGGAACCCTTATAGTTTCGGCATGTCTGTCTGTTTGTCTGTCCGCGGCTTTGCTCCGAGACCCTTAATACCAGAAAGCTCTAATTCGGTGTAAGTATACATATGAATCACGCTGAGAAAGTCGTACAATAAAATCTTTAAAAAATTTTTTTCTTCCTTATGTGTAATGGAAGACCAAAATTTTTTTCTCTCATTTATCCCATGTTGTGCTATGTAGGCTTTTATGGCTAATGAATTATAGACTATCAAAGTAAAAATAAATATTTCACTTATTAAAGCGTGATGCTTTATGTAAATATTAATACTTTTAAATTAATATATACGTTTTAATAAATAAATAAATAATAAGTTTAAATTAAAATATAATATAAAAGGTATAAAACACTGTGTCAATAAAACATGTCGCCAGTCATTCTGAATCGCGCTTATGAAGTGTTCAACCAAATCTTCATAGGTGCCGAATTTTTGTCGAAACTCACTCAAATTTCATTAAATATTAATGAGATAGATATGCGGGTTAGTTGTTATGAAATAAGTTAATTTTAAGGCATGACATAAATTTATATCCACATATTATGATGGAATCATGAAAACTACGGAACCCTTCATGCGCGTGGCTCGACACGCACTTGGCTAATTATTTTAATTTATTTGTTGGTATAAATTAGAAAGTAGTATCATAGACAAAATGCTCTATTTTCAGTATGATGTATTATTATATAAACCCTTTAAAAAAGTTTGTAAAGTATCCATATTTCATACCTAGGTAATTCAGAAAATGTAGAAAAATCTAGTGTCAATGCCACTTGGGTTAATGTAAAATATTCAATGTGATCCACACACATGTAATATTAATTGACAGTTACGGTCATACCTCAGAATCGGCGAAACTGCAATACTTCTTGTTAATACGGTTTGATAAATGTCGCACACAAGCGAACGTGTTGTTTCTAGCGTCTTGGCATTTGCAGTCGTATTCCGGATAACATTGCTGTGAAAAAATAAGAAATTATTGTAAAACGGATTTATTAATGAAAAATTCCAATTTAAATTATTCAGTAACTATTAAACTTCAATATTAGTGAGGTTTGTGAATTACTTAAGCTCGTATTATACAGGCTGTGAAATTTTTTATACAGTAGTCTATAATAGTTAATTCATTGCAAATAGCTTACATTATTTTGCTATAGCAATGTTACAAACATTACGTCCACTTAATTTCCAATAACTTACAGCAAGATTTTCACTATCATATCTCCAAGGACAGCGTGGATCAACTGACCCATCCCTCCCCTCCCCATAGTATTCCACTAGCATATTCCTTTCAAACTCATTATTTTCATCAAATTTAATGGGCCTTCCATCCATACTCTTCGGCGGTAAAAGTCCGGCTAGCTCCATGATTGTTGGTGCTAAATCAATGTTCAAGATTGGTTGGTCATTGGTAACATTCTTTTGGACTTTTGGACCTCGTATAACGAGTGGTACTCTAATATCTGTCTCATATGGCTGACGTTTGTCGTAAACTTGGGAAAATTGACCTGAAAATTTAAGTTTATGTATATATTATGTAAAGTTTGTTTGTAGACAATAGAAATAGAATTCTAACGTCTTATTTATTTTAAAAATGTATAGATGCTTTTATATAATTGAAGCCAGTAAATTAGAAGGTATTTAAAAAAATTCATCCTCTTAGTGGTTTCAATATGTTGAAAATTTCAATGGAAATTATGATTTTTCGAGGTGCAAAAGTTCGGTTAATAAATATATTAATCATCCCCTAATATGGACGGGTGAAAAATTCAAATAATCAAATCATGTCGATTTTAGAAAAAACTTACAACGTTAAATCTTGGATCTTTCATTTTTTTTATAATTTCTAACTTACCAATATGGTATCCATTATCAGAGGTAAAAATGATATAAGTATTAGACAGAAGCGAGTTAGAATCCAAGGCTTCAACCACATCTGCCACCATTTCGTCCACCGCCAAGAGGCTTTCCCATCTCGATCGGTACACTCTGTCCAAATCTGGTATCATTTCCTCTGGCAAAGGTGTTGGCGGCATGGTTAATAGCCAATGCTTGTCCTGGATGTAAATTTTTATTAATTACTATCTTTCACTCGTGTGTATTTAGATTTATTTTAAAAGAGTACATCTAAATGGCTAAACTAAATCTACTATTGTTATTATATAAGTAAATAGTAGGCAGAAATTAAAAAAGAAAACTCTCCTTCAATGGCAAACATATTCTTTCAATGTAACCTTTTGTAACTTGTGCAAGTATAACCCTAATGTGAATGGATACAATAACGGTTCCAACCGTAGCCACCTACAAAACTGACAAATATATCCTGACATTCGAGCTATAACTACAATCACTTGCTACAACGGCCGAATGTGCTTTACAAAGCATTAAACTGTTTTGTTACAAAGGCCGAGACTTTTCATGTCAAATGAAACATAGACCAGGGGTTTTCGGGAATTGTACTAAAACAAATGTTTCTGCTATTATTTGACAAATACATCGAGCACATTGAAATTTAGGTATATTTTGTCCTTTGTAGAGCATAGAAAGTCAAAAAGTACTATGCCTTTACGGTATGGTTTATTTAGTAGGTTTATTTATAAAGGACGCCAGGTGTCAGAAGGATATACTCGCACTTACCGTTACAGCAATATTGAAGTTCGGGTGTTTAACAGCAGTGACATTGCTGAAGTAGCCCTGGTGTCGCGGCGCGGGGGTGAAGGGTTGGTGCGGCGCGGGGGGAGCCAGCACCATGAGGAACGGCTGCGATTCCGTCTGGTTCTCTATGAAGTTCAGGCCTAAATCCCGCTGCAAAAATTAAACAGGAATTGAAATTAAATATTTAAATTTTTAACGGCTAATTTGATACGGCAATTTAATATAAGGTTGCAGTAAAATTAATGAAGCGACAGTAAAATTCGTTATGAATTATTTTGTGACGGGGGATGAATTCCCCCTTCCCACGCATAAAAATTAAGCATTAGATATTACATTTATCCTTAACAAACCATCTTCCGTTTCCCTATTAATATAGTTTTAGATCTTTTGACAGATTCCTCCCCCGTCTCAATTACTCCCCCCACCTTAAATAAACCCAGTTAACCCCGACTTCATCTGGTACTTGTCTGTCCCACCCCTAGAGTATTTTTTATCTGAATTTTATCTGAATTTTTATATGAATCCGGAGCATGATTGCCTGCGCTATGTTACACTAAGGCGGAGAGGCTGCCGCGGACGTGCTGCGAAAGCGATCCCGTAGCCTCTCCGTTTTCCGTGCTGTGGCGGCCATCGCAGGGGGTATTAGTGAGTGCAATCTCACATAACCCGACATCCCCTCAGGAGTCGGGTATCTATGAAGATTTACGCTGCGTCAACAAAAAAAGGGCCACCTCGGCTCATATAAAACATATTATCGGTAACTAACCACTAAACATTGTTAAATCTATTAACATAATTAACGTCGTTAATAAGGAAAGTTAGTCAAACTTCTTAGTGATAAAACATATTAACTAATTGGAATTACAAAGTAACTTTCCTCGCATACGAGGGATTCCGTTAATTTTGTTTCTTAGTATAATAGGCGTATCGTGTTTACAATACTAGCGCCTTGTTTGTGCCTAATACGTGACTATGATGCCGTCTTTAAAGATACTTTGATCATAATTATATTAATAGTTTTAGACTTATAGGAGGTATCTATTAATTATAACATTAATTTCATTAACGTTTATAAAATATCTATATAGAATAAATAGGTTCGACTGCCGGTTCATGGACTTTTGCAGCATCCGCCTATGTAAATACCTACCTACTTTTTATTTATTAATTTGTATAAAATTTTCATCATTAAGGCTCTACGTAAATAAAGAACTTTCGATGTGGTTCATTTCAGAGGTATGACTTGAACGTTACAAGCAAAAACTGTGTTTTCAGTAGATTTTTATTCACGGGCAAAATTTCCTCGCGTACGCCATGCGTTACATAAAATTTCCATACATTCTAAGTATTTGTGACATCTCCCAGGGACTAAAGTCCATTGTCTAAGGTCATGAATATGGGTATGTTTGTATACGTTACCATTCATGCATACCGTTTTAATGGGTCGACTGATTCATCATAATTGAGGATTTCGGGCAGTCCCGTATTCGATCAAGGTCTAATGAAAGCCTTCGTAAGCAGAACTCGCGAACACGGATATTGTGATATGATACCCATAACTTTGTTACATGTAACTTTATAATCTAATAGTTTATTCCCCGAAATTTAGTTTGTTTTGTTTACGAATACCTTTTGCTCCCGTATCCACTCTCGTGGATGACGTTTATTGCTCTGGGTGACAAAATTCCGAGATTTTTCCGGTTTTGGATTTGAACGTAGGGTGTCGAGTTTGTTTTTTTAGCTGGTTTCATATACGTAGTTACAGGCGCCACTTGTGTTAAATCAGCCACTACCTAGAGCATAACTTGTGTGTATTTATGTATTGCTTATAATAAAATTGAAAGCCGTTAAGAGTTTTGTAGAATTTCTCCCGGTTTTGTATGACTTAATCTTATTTAATTTTAAAATTGTAAACAAATTTTATATGAAAATGTACTCTCAGCTGGATTAAGAAACCTTTTTTTCAAAGGTTAAAATATATATGTAGTTCGTTGCAAATGCGCAAATTCGATACGTTTCATTAAACTTTGAGTATACCTTAGAGATTCCTCTTTATTGCATTGAAAAAACTATTTACGTAAGTGTTCGAATGTTGCACAATGCTATTAAAAATAAATAAGCAGTAATGGTAACTGTCAATATAAATTGTAAAAGTATGATAATGAATGGATTTTACTTTTTATTTTCAATTTAATTTTAACATCAAACATTTTAACTGATTTTTTCTATGATAAGGTAATTAATTAACACGCCATGCGAACACAAAATAAAATTTACTTCGTAGCAAAATTCAGCAGAGAAGCTTTCACGTTTTAAAATAATGTTAAATATATTATTTAAATTATTTTATTTTTGTTAAAAAATATGAACAGTCAGAGTTAATTAAGAAGATATTTTTAATGAGACATTTCTTTCTACTCTGAAGATCCTTCTCGTTAAAATATTTAGGCGAGCGACAAATGATCAACTTCCTTGAAGATTATAATTTTAAAAAACAAGTGTTAATAAATAATTGAAGCGTGTTAGAAGAGGAAGCGTCTGTCACTCTACTTTTATTCATATTTTATTTAAAATGATAGAGGATATTTTTTATAGCAATACAATTTTAGATTATGGATGTTGGTACCCTTATTTAAATAGCTTATCGAGAAATTAAGTACAGATTATACATATTTTATAAATAATCATTATACATCAAGTTTCATACTATTGATCATTTGATCTTATAGTGGGTTAAAACACCTTTTTAGTTGCTGTCTGTCGTTGCATAAATTTTATTTATGTTTTTAATTTAGCTGATAGTTTTATATTATAGATATCCATATAAGTTTTGTCGTGTGCGTGTTTTCTCGCTAAATCTGATTCAATTCGAAATTTTATCTTCTTACACACCTGAGGAATAAACTATCTCATCGTAGAGCAATTTACACTGATAATATCTATCATCAATCGTACTGTAAAATTTTCGAGGGGTTAATAACGCTAATTAAGGTTAGGCCTTTTTTATTTTGGAAAGGTTATTAATAATACCAATTTTTCTACATTAAAAGAATCTTGTAAATTTAAAGATTATTTTTCGAATATCTTAGAAATAGGTGCCCTTACCCTTATTATTCTATAAGGCATTTGTATACATTTGTGACATTTGATTTGTTATTTTTGTACTGAAAAGCTACAGTGATTTATGTGATAGGTGATCAGGTTTGAACGGATTCGACCTCATCCCCACTAGCAGAGAGGTCACGTAAATTGATCTCGCTGTGCACGTGTTTGTAATTAACATCGACCGACCCACAGTTAAGTGTTTAATCGATAATAGGAGTAATTAGAAAAAAATCCATGGTAAGACTGTAAATGCAAAAGTAACTCAGTCAGAATGGCTCGTTATTTTCTTCAAAATTTTGTATGAAACTGGGATAGATATCTGCAAGTAATTTTTAATAAATCGTTGGCGCGATAAACGAATCGACATCCAAGCAGGCAGAGCCACAGAAAAAAACCTATATAAATATAATATCTCCTTTAGTAAAATAAAATCATCCGACTTTCTTTTTAATTTGTCTCAATGTGACCTTTATGTCATAAAAAATCGACTTAAAATTCAATGATCCGCATTGTTACGATGATTATATTTTAAATAAATATTCGCATTTAATGAAACTTCCGAACAACTGAAACCGTTGAGTGTATGACAGCCGGGAGTTGTGAAGTTATAATGGAGTTTGAAATGAAATTATTCCTCTCGTTTGTGTAAAAAGAGCATGAAAACGGTTCGGAATAAAAAACTGATCTAGTGCCCCTATCCCTCCATTAAAAATTAAGGTTATCAGAATAAGTTTTTTTCCGACTTTTTTTATTGTTTCGCTTATTGTTATAGTCATTGACGTGTTATTAATTACTGCATAAATTGCCGTCTTATCTCAAATAAAAAGGAGATCTTGTAGATCACCCAAAAGGAACAACGTTTCTCTTGAAATATTAAAAGTAGAGATTCCTCTTATTCGTCCCCATTTCTTATCAAAAGCAAAGTGCCGGTTATCATAGGTGTCATTTTTCGAAATACGCGAAATTGGCGCCTTTACCTTAACTTACTTCCTAAAAATGTATCGTAAAATAAATTTGTAAAAATTGTACAAATATTTAACGTCACAAAATGTCGTGATTTTTGAAACTGTAAATAAGTTAGTTCCAACATGTTTCAAGTTTAATAGAAACTGAAACCAATGGATGTCGGTTTAGAGCGCCGGCACACCGACCTAATTTACACGCCGGCCATATTTCATGTAGGCGTGGAATAGTAAACTTTGTGCGCTGTAAATTACTAAGGAAATGTAAAGAGAGTCGTATAATTTGACAGGTGTAAGAAAATATTAACAGATACCGGCTATTGAAATTATTTGACCACTAAAAGATTGAAACTGTTGCGAAATTTATAATAGGTATACTTTTTATGTAAATATTATAATGAACTGAAATGGGCCGTTATTGCTCGTGTAAACAGCTGTATACAATTCTATTCTATATCTACACAGAACAAGACAGTACACAATCTTTTTTTATCTATTGAGATTTTTTTCTAATAGATACAGAAGACTTATCTTTTTATTAAATCTTTGGACTCATTCCCCTTATACATATGTTATTAGGTAAAGTATAAGGTAATATTCCATTTATCATATTAGAAAACAAAAAACGAATACGAATCAGATAAACTAATTACATACAATCGTCACTATTGCTTTTTATTCGAAAAATCAGAAATCTAAAAAAAAAAACTAAAATTTGCTAAGTTGCATTAGTGTTAATTTTGCGAGAATATCCGTCTTTACCATATTTCATTTTTAATAAAAAATCTTATTAATGCTTCGTATATTACAGTAGGTACATTTGCGTGACAAGGTTACCTCTAACAAGCAGTCTT
>DVXP01003710.1:0-11020 GCA_018235645.1 Junonia grisea
TGTGTATGTGTATGTGTCTATGTGTATTAATAGATATAATTTATGAAAAAATATCTCCCAAGAATCGTCGTCTTTAAGGTCCTCTTGTCGTATTGAATGCGGTTAATGGTCGGGGGTTTAATAAATTTTTCAAATTTACACTTGTATTGTAGTTAATTTATTGAATAATTTATATCGTACTCATTATTATTAGATATCAATAGTTTATTTTATATAAATTAATAAACGAAAATATGTTGTAGAATTTAGAGGTTGGAATTTGGAGGGAATTTCCTCTGAAAGGGCCCTGAAATTTTTAATATTATAAGTTTTAATGCTGTACTTAAAAATCATTTCAAGCAATTATTATTTACCAAAAATTCTTTCTAATATAATTTTATAAACAGAAACTTCATGCTGTATTTCTGTATGTTGTTTTTCCTAAAAATAATATTCCGAGAAAAGGCACAATAAAATAAATAAGAAAATAAGAAACGACATCACAAAACAGTTTGATGTGATCTAACGAACAGACTCAATGCTCCTTTGTGCCTTTTAGCCGAAAGCAAACATCAATATGGATTTTTATGCGACATTTCCATGTATCACGTGAATTTATTGAGTAAACGAGGAAAACTGGATTTTATTAGGCAAGCCGTGCAAATAGAATTGGGAAACATGTAAGGGACTGTAGCAATGCTGTTACTTTTCTTATTATGTTATCAATTATAGCACATTATTTTGCAGGTAAAATAAAAATTTACTTTAATTAGAAGGGTTTTTTTTCTGAATCAAGCTCTCGAGGTATACCTGGTTCGTTAAAGGAAGAACCATTAAAATTGCTCTGTTTTAGGAAATGTCATTTTGTAACAAACGAAATAATTGTCGATAAGGCAGTATTTGGAATCGCTGAAATAAATGTATTTTGTTATTATTATTATTACTACGTCATTTAAGTATTATTAAATTAAAAATTCCCTAATTAGATTAAGAAAAAATTGAAATGTTAGCAAATATATTATAAATATTTTTTTATTTCAGGTAACACCACCACCAGAACTTTTTCACCATCGTATCAAGTATAGTATAAATATTCATTCATTAGTATTTTTATTATAACACAATATACTTGAAAAACGTGAGAAACTGCCCAATTGGTAGGTCAGCCAACTGTCAATAGCAAACTTTTGGCCGATGAAAAGTTCTGAAATCTAAAAGGGCTCTATTTTATTTACTACATTTATTTTAGGTACACGGTAAAGTACTAATTATATTATAAGGGTGCATGCTCTAGTTCTCTTGGAATACAGGGTTTTTAATTTCGTTGTAAACCTCTTTGCTGGCATAAAAGTATATTACATGTAATACTTAAACCGTAAATAAGGTATATAATTAATTTGTGCATTGCACAGGCCTACAGCGTTACGGAGGCCTAATTAAGTAAAACTGTTTCCATCAAAACATGCTACATTTTTATATAATATGCTTAATATGCTGATATTAATTAATTAATTACGTTTAACTCCTTGACGACCTCCGTGGCGCAGCGGTTAACACGCCTGCCTGCGACGTGGAGGCCCCGGGTTCAATCCTCGGCCAGGTCATGATGGAAAACGATCTTTTCCGGATTGGCCTGGGTATTGGAGGTTTATCTTAATATGTATCTATCATAAATATAGCATCGTTGAGTTAGTATCCCATAACACAAGTCTAGAACTTACTTTGGGGCTAGATCAGTCTGTGTGTTCAAAAAAACTATCGCAAAGGCGTTTCAGTCGCAAATTACATGAATGTATTAAAACGATAACAGTATTTTGCAGCCAAAATATCGCTACGGTTTTTGGAAGTACTAACTTTGAAGTTCTAAGTTCTAGGCTAATATTTGTACAATGCCTGCAATTACAGTCAAAACACAGCACGTTTTAACCGACTATAAAAACGAGCAGGTTCTTAATAACAGCCTTTTGGGAATGAACTTCTGACCTTATAAATATAATTTATACATTTAGTTCAACAAAGCAACAATAATAAGAAGTGCAGCTTTAATTAGCATATTTAAAAAAGCTTATCCATATTATTACTTCTAATGCTATCGAAAAATGATGTTTCGAATTTTATTATTGTTCCCGAAATTTAGAATTTTTTACCATCGTATTAAGTATAGTATTAACATTTATTTATTCGTATTATCTAATATAATATAGTGTATTAAAGTTAAAAAAAAAGAAAAAAAGGTTATCCATATCAATTATTTGTAATGCTATCTAAAAATGCTGTGACGAATTATATCTTTGTTCCCGAATTTTAATTGTAAAACAAAAGGTATAAAACAATTTTGCATAAAAACTGTTTACGTAATCAAAACTCATAATTATGAGTTTTGATTACGTAAACAGTTTATATTAACAGAAATTATAATTTCATTAAATGCGGACTCGGAATTTTTTAAATTATTGCGGTTATTACAATTTTATTTTCGTTTATTAATAAGTATATAATATGTTTATTTATCTAAGCATCGTCTATTAGTGTAGCTAAAAGTATTATTTGGTTGTTCCTCTAAACCATGTTACACTCCAAAGCAGATTTAAACCCTATATGTATAGGTAACCGAAACCTCAAGATATACAGCGTGTCCCGAAAGTCAACGATTAAATTGAAATGGGTTATAGGCTAGGTCATAATTGACCAATAACGAAAAATCGTTTTAGTAAAAGTCTCTTAATTTAGTCTCTTAGTAACTAAGAGATTTTCAATTTAATCCTTGACTTTCGGGACATCCTGTATGTCGGTACTTAAGTTCCATTTCAGTTTATAAATTAGTTATAGAAAATCATACTAAAGTAAATGCGATTCTTAATAGTAACAGCATGTAAATGTCCCACTGCTGGGTAAATGCCTCTTCTCCTATCAAGGAGGAGGTTAAGGAGATTGATCCACCACGCTGTTCCACTGCGGGTTGGCACGATCAATGAGAAATCCTTATCTGGTCCCTATCCATTCCGTACTTTCTAAAGGCCTTCTTTCCGTTTTCCTTTCAAAGATGGCATTTATAGCCCTCGAGCCGTATTTTGATCTCTTAATTCCAGCCAGTCAGCGATTATGTGACAACCTATGTGTACGTAAAATATATCTCACGTGACCGCTAACTGGCCCGCACAATACGCCCTCTGGTGCAGCAAATAATATAAAATTTCAACTTTCTGCTTGTTTGCCCGCAATTTTCATAAAATATATTGAATATTTTATGCTGCTTTTAAAAACTTGCGTTATCAGCTATTTCCTTTATCGCTTAACGTTAAAGCCGTAAAATGTTAACTTAAGGGGGCCATTCACGTTATGGCGTTGTTAAACGTTTAAGCGAGTAAGCCAACAAATGCTATAATTATATGTTTTAATTTGCAACGTTTTCCAAGGTACAATTTATATCTATATCAAAATATTTTCCGCGACTTAGGCGTAAAAAGTTAATCATCAAACAGTCAGATAGTATGAATTAGTGTGATTTTAAGTGTTGGTATGATATAACTAAAAAAAGTAAAATTACTTAAATATTCAATTTATCTGTGATCATTTAAAGTAGTCTCTATGGACTTGTGGTGACGAATTTATCATTAGCAAAGTATTTAAAGGTAAGGCAACTAACGTTTCATGGGTTAATTTTATTACGATAATTCTACAGTATTAAAACAAACTGCTTTTAAAGTATCACCAGTCCTCCATTTGAAGGCGTTTTTACGAAAATTACATTAGTATGTCACAAGTAAGTTGCGACACGATAATCGCATGTCTTTTCCTCCAACATATTAATTGCGACACGACAATTTATCTGCTTGTCTCTGCGTCCAACGTACCGTGAATGGACGCCTTTAAACGTCGTAAATCTTCAGACTCTTGCGCTGAAACATAAAAAAAACTCACGGACGAGCATTCACGTCTAAGACGTCTATGTTATTAATTAATTCCACTAATTAAATTTCACCGCTGCTTGAACGAAACTACTGGACTGGTTTCATTACAACAGAAATACGTTCTTTTACAGCTCTCGTTCTTTAGAAACAATGAACATTTCGTGTACTGTTTCGCCACGTTTGTTTATAATTTTTCATTAAGAAGTACTACAAATTAATTTAAATCATATTTTTTCTTTCTAATCAGACGGGGTGGTTATTTTGTAAGTTTTAATTTAATCCCGTCACTCTATAATGATATCATCTTGTATAAGCGATCTATATATAAATATAATCTACTTTCGAATAATGTATGAAATATTGAAATATAAATAACAAGTGAAGTTCTATCGTTATTCAAAGAATATTCGAAACTTTTTTCGTAATAAAACTCATAACTTATTATTACGATAACCGTCATGACAGCTAATTTCACGCTTTTCTTCCAGAGTGAAATGTATCAAAATTGTAGACAAATCAATCATAAAAGATATAATATTGAGATAGAATTATTACCAAAAAAAATTACTATATTCTTTACCCAATAAGATCATGTCAAACTTTTGCTTGAATACTTTTTCAACGGAACGCTTATTACTGAAAACAAAATTTTAAATTCCACTCGATCTTTTACCAACTTTAGTATAATTAACAAAATTCTATACTTTTTTTAAATATACGAGAAAGTTATGTAGCAAACTTGGTTTCACAAGGTTCTTGAAGTGAATTTTCTTTCATGTAAAAGTATCGTGAATTAAATTTGAAGTTCTTTTGAGGTTATAATTCAGCTTAAGAAATTCTTTTCGAAGTATTTAATAAAAGCTTAATTCAAAAGAAAATAACGTATTACGGTGAATTTTATAGTTTTAGGAATATATTATTTACAACTACTAATTATTTTTAGTGTTTTAGTAAACTTAAGGTAAGTTTAAAAATTTGAGTTTTTGACATTTTTAAAATTTTGAGATATTATTATAAATTAAGTACTTCGCCTTTTAAAGCCTTCCCATTCCTAATCAAATATTAAGGCTACTACTTCCATTCAAAAATTTAATTTAAATCGATGCATCAGCCAAAAAACTGTAACAAAAAGAACGATACTTGAAATATTATAAATCACATAAATATCAAAAACATTAATTACCTACCTAAAACATTAATTATTATCTATAACGTCCGATCGAAACGACAATTTTCCAAAGGAAATTGAATGAAATTGGCGAAATGGTGTAATATCTGCGAAGGCGCTGGCCTGATTCGGGACCATTTTCCGACCTATTGCCCCCACTCCGTGCTACGACTTATTTTTAAGACTACAGCCTGTGCACTTCACTTTCGAGTTATTTTCTTTTATATATTTCTTGATAAAATATAGTAAAAAATATACCTACCGTAAAAAGTATACAGTAAAAAAATATTAAATTGATAGTAGGTAGGTACTTGATTCAACTGATTTAATCTATCTATCAGTTAAAATTCAAGTACGGTAGGTACTTGAATTTTAACTGATAGATAGATTACATACGTATAGTTATGAGGTAGTAATGTCGTTGAAAATGTGTATTTTAGATAAATAATTTAACGTATCCATTTCTAATTACATAAAATTAATTTAGCGTTGTGAATCCATATAAACTTTGCGTTCACCGAATTTTCGTAAAAATGTGGACGAATGTTTCATGGCACTATCATTATTTTTGGATATTAAAATATAGCTGCTATTTCGTCTATGATGAATTTTAAAATAGATGAATACTATGTATGAAGCTAAAGGTATCTAATATTAGGTACTAAAGGTATCTATGTATATGTTTTAGAAATATGTAGATACATTAATTTGATTTTACACGTGTTTCTAATATTTGTATTCCGGCGAATAAAAAATGTTGTTTTTTCCGCGAAAGACTATTATCGTATTATCTCGTCTAATAAATCATTTTAACCATTTCCGTTGAGACGATACTTAATATAATATTTTACTTTAGATAAAATCTTCTAGGATATAATTTTGCTTATTTATAAGGGGAATTATAAAGTTGCAATATAATTTGCGTATTATTTCTATATTGTTATTAAAGGTTCGTTCAAGTATTACGTAACGCAGTTTGGGGGGAGGGGAGGGTCTTGTAAAATGTTACGCTGCGTTATGCGGCTGGGAGGGGGTATAACAACATCGCGTTACGTAAGGACATAATTATGATTTTTAGATGAAAATGGTATCGAAAATTATTTTATTGACCATTTTCAGCTAAAAAATTTGGGTAAAATGTTACGTAACATCTAGGAAGAGGGGTACAGAACAACGTTACAATGCAGTTTAGCGGACATATTGCGACGATGTTTTGCGCAGTCGACCTTTTTTCTGGTCTTTAAATAAACTTTATATAACCTTTTTTTTAGTTCGTGCCAAGCTGGAGCGAATCGCATATTTGTTTATAAAATAATAATTTTACTTACATATAAAAACAGCGTCAAAATGACGCAAAATCGTAAATCCATTTCGTTAGCCGTTCAGTACCAGACTAAAAAATATAACCACTGAATTTTTCCAAGACGTTTCATACTATTTATCACATTTATGTATAAATTGTTACATCTGTGCAAATATCAATGATTGCCTTAATAAAATTTCGTAACTTAACAATACCTGAGTAAACTTTTTATCTTTTATATAAGACCTAGCAGGGTTTGAAAATCGTTCAGCGGGCTATGCTCGGAGTATCTCTCAAGGATAAAAGCGGGAATGAGGTTATCCGTGATATGACCAAAGTAACCTACGTAGTTTGCGAAATCAGCAAGTTGAAGTGGCAATGGGCCGGCCACGTCTGTCGCAGGAGCGATGGACAGGAGACGAGTCCTGGAGTGAAGACCGTGTCTTGGCAAACGTAGTGTAGGACGCACTCCGACCCGCTGGACTGACAACATACCCAAGGTTACCGGAGCGGGCTGGATGAGGGTTACAGAGGACAGGGATGTTTGGCGCAAACTTGGGGAGGCCTATATCCTGCAGTGGACTGCGATTGGCTGACGACGAAGACCTAGCAGACGTTGACGTCCAAATAACGTTGTCCTTTCAAATCGTCACCTACCGGATCAAATAGTATCTTCAATCCATTCAAGGAGATACTCAAATATTCATATATAAAAATTTCTCTACTATTGGTCCAGTCGTTAAGGAGGAGTCCGATAACATCTATACAGCAGAATTTTATGTACAGCAGAATTCCGATTATCCGGATCAATTATAAACAGGGGTATTCCGTTATTTTGCGATAGTTTTACATTAAACAGGATCACAACTGACCCGTGGAGTAAGCCTACTGGGGAAACTACGTTAAAAAAAACCCGCTAAGTACACTACCTCATAGGTGGCGTCGAAACGTGTGCAAATTATGACGATAACAACTTTTATAACTTTTTGAATCGTTATATCTCAGAAACGGTGGCTCGTAATAAAAAAAGTGTTGATATATTTTTTATAGATAATTTTATGATCTACAATTTTCGTCTGAGGTACTTTTATGATAAAATTAACCGTTTTGCTGAAAATCTCGAAAAACTCATTTTTTTACCTTTGGCTTTGAATAAAATTTTTTCCTTACAAGGGAATGATGGGGAACTTCTAGACATTGTTTATAGTTATGTTCTAAACAATTTCTTTATGTAACTTCGAATGTCTTAATTGACAGGACTACATGTTGTTACGGGACACACTGTTATATTACCCCTAACTTAACTATGTAATTGTAACGTTTTACAAAACCCTCCCCTCCCCTCAAATTGCGTTACGCCATACTTGGACGACCCCTAATTGATCAAATAGCAATAGCTCTATACAGCGAGTTGTTACTAATACAAATTAGTAGGCGTATTAAGAAATAAAAAACCATATTTAAAAAAGGTTTTTTTTTTTAATTCTGAAACTGTAATTAAAAAAAATTATGAATTTATATAATACATTTAGTAATTTTTTCGAAAACCTCGGAACTAGATGCCTTTACCTAGTGTTTTCATGACTATTTTCCGTTTCGCTACTGTAAAATTTAAGTACGAATAAAAAATTAGTTCGTCTTACCGTATTCTACGTAAAACTAAGACACCTGGGTAAATAACAATGATTATATCTGTAAAAACAATTTATTTCTATCACAAAAATAATAATTTAGACCTGGGAGAAATTAGTTAGATCGAAATTCTTTTGCTATTTTGACATGTCGCCTTCTTAACATCGTCTCAGCAATTTTCCCAGAATTTTACTGGGTGTAGCCAGGATTTAGTTTAGAGATGGGCTTGGTTGGCTTTTTTTATGGAATAGGGCGGCAAACGAGCTGACAGATCACCTGATGGAAAGTGATTGCTGTCGCCCATGGACATTTGCAGCACCAAAGGAGCTAAAATGCGTTGCCGGCCTATTAGGGGGTATGGAGGGGGAATGGTTGGGGAATTATTGGAGAAGGGGTGGGGAATTGGGCCTCCGGTACCCTCACTCACGCGGCGAAACACGGTTATTCCATAAAATCTTTGCGGACGCACTAAGAATGAGGAAAGAATGCTCTAACCCTGTTTCGCATTCGCTCGTTTATTCTTTTATTTATGCAGGGTTAATCTTCATAGAAACCCGACTCCTGGGGGGGGGGATGTCGGGTTATGTGAGATTGTACTCGCATGAAAAATGGAGAGGCTGCTTGATCGCTTTCGCAGCACGTCGGCCGCCTCTCCCGTGGGTAGCTCCGCTCGTGGCTCGTCGCTCATCTAGTCTAGTGTAAATCGGCTTTCGTGATAGAATTCAAGTTTTACTTCTGATTCTAGCTCGTTATTGTAAACGTAAATGTTTCGTTAACATTAAAAGATGAAAGGCAAAAAGAGTCCTCTAGCTCTAGCCCTTTGCTCGTGTAGTCTAAATGTACCCTTATGCTATCGACGCATAAGGAGAGTTGAATTGAACGGCGAGTCCATACATTGAATATAGAGCGTATATTCGTCAATATTGAAGTGCTTTGTATTTGTTTAATGTAAGGTTGGAAAATTGGGAAGTAACGAATATAAACCAGCCACGTTCTCGAAGTAATTTGTTAGTGCTATTGACACAGACGGTGAGTTGTATTGAACGTCCCAATAGTTGGGTTCATACGTGTTGTATGAAATGTTACATACATTACATTACTCGTCAAAAAAAAGAACAGATGTTAATTGAAGCTAGCAATAATTATAATTTGAATGAATTAATAGTAATAATTTATGAAGTAGAATAGTCTAGAAAATATTTTAAATTTAATTGTAATTTTAATATTTTTGCATTATTTATTTATATAGGTATATCGTATCGTTTTAATTACACTAGCAACATTAGCGTGCCAAATACTCGGTAGTTGCATATTATTTCGTAAAGGTATATTCAGTTTACAATTCAGTCTACCCAGATATTCACACAACAACAACAATTAGTTTGTTTCACCTTTTGCAAAGAAAAAGACTTTTACTTTTTACTATTTGCAAATTATTTGCAGATTGGGCTCCTGTGAACGTCTCGCCAATGTTGAAAAAATCTATTGCAACTCATGCTATCTACTATTTCTTTTATGATAGTATTGTTGCTACTTTGCATACATTACCGTTATTCGTGGGCCGATGCCGCGTGCGGGACACTCGAAGTCAAAGATTAATTAAAGATAGGTAGTAAGCTTTATATTATCGCTTTCTAACTGAATTCCTGTCGAACTTTTGCTATACATAATAACAAATCATAAACTCGCAGTGTGTGTGCAGTGTCGGCGCTGACTTCTACAAATTCAAATTCAAGTTCAAAATATTCTTTATTCAAGTTGGCTTTGGGACCTCTTTTGAATCGTCAGTTTACATTTTTTTTAATCTACCGCCGGTTCGGAAGGTAGATCCTAGCCGAGAAGAACCGGCAAGAAACTCGACTGTTACTCTTTTCAAGTCCATACAAGTTACAAAGGTTTGTCAAATACAATTTGCTTTATATATCTTGCCAGAAATACAAAGAACTTGACGGTGGTTGCATGATTTTTCAATTATTTATTTGCCACTTGATATTTAATGTGCAGTTCATATCTAATATTGAAATAGAATTAGAATACACACAATTAACATTGCATATAAAATACCTTTAAAAAAAGGTCAATTTTAATATCTAATTTGACTCAGTTAATCTTTAATTTTTTTTAATATACAACGAATAAAGATAAGAACGCTTAAGTCAAAAAATAAAAGTCAGCATGATATGTGAATCAGAATTAATAGCTTTTACATACATCGGAGAATGAAAGGAAATAATTTTTATTGTGGTAAAGCCTAGCTGTAGATTTTGACTAATTAATTAATTGGGCTAGCTCGACTGGCGTACAACATCTCGGATCGGAGATACTCTCACAAAAAGATCAGAATAAAGCTAATAAAGCTGTATTGTTTTGACTAATTAATTGAGGTCAAGATAGTAACAACGGCAAAACCTACATTGTTTACAAAATCAACTCAATCGTGTATTTTACATCTTAAATGTGTCGTCTTTCCACGCAAAACTACTTAACAATGATCTCTTGATTTATTATGAGATGGTAATCAAGATACGTTTAGCATTGCAGCTTTAAAAAAAATTTAGAGTTACAACATTTAGATTTTTGTAAATCTCAAAATTTCAAGTCTGTTAATAGGCAGTTGCTGCTTTCGGGGCCTTAATTAATTGGACTGGCTCGACTGGCGTAGAACATCTCGGATCGGAGATAGTTACTCTCACAAAAAGGTCAGAATGAAGCTAATAATGCTGCATTTCGTAAATAAATGAGAGAACCGGAAGCCCAACAGCCTTTTTCTTAATCCTTTTTTTATAAGCATCAGGTCATCTACCCGTATGGTAATATGTACGTGTAATATATTCTAAACTATTGTATAGGTTGATACCAGTTTCGTCGTCGTTCCCGGAATGTCATAGGCTTTGTGACGTCATTAAACTCTATTACGTTATAAACAGTATTAAGTTTTTCTTTAGAGTCAGTACTATTGAATCTTAAGGAAAACTAATGATTTATTTTATGTTTTGATATTAATTATTATTTGTTATAATTTTAACC
>DVXP01003711.1:0-11020 GCA_018235645.1 Junonia grisea
TGTCAAAAGATCTAATTTAAAAAATATTAATGGTGGTCCGGAAAGGGGTTCATTAAGTTTAAATGTAATATTTAATGCCTAATTTTTATATGTGGGGGGGCGGGGAATCATCCCCCGTCACAAAATAATTCATAATGAATTTTACTGCCGCTTCATTTATTTCACTGCAACCTTATATTAAATTACTGACCATTCAAATTATTTACTGTACATGTCAACCGCCCAATTTTAAAAAAAAACTGCCCATTCATTATTTCAACTGCCCAAGTAAAACTGGCCATACATTTTTAAAACATCCGAAAAAATTTGTTCCCTTTTAGTAAGTAACCAGGTTTTTTTATATCCACTAAATTCTCAAATTATTAATATTCTCAAGTTATTTAAAACATGAATGTCCTTTCAAATGAAAATATATTACAGCACATTAAGACTGAAAAGGCAAATAAATGGTGGTTAATAATATGTTATTTTCAATTTATATTGTTTTTCTTATTATTGTCCTATCATCAGCTTTTTAGACCAACAAAGATGTTAAGTTAGTATATAATAAATTATATGACTTTTCTGATATTAGTACAAAAGCTCTTCAGCCAACCCTAGGTCATAGACAAGCCTGAGTTCACATCGTTGTAACGACATTTCGCAACAAACAATTATTTATGCATTTATTACTATGCAATTTTCATTCGACATTAAAAACATTAAGACGTCTCAAACATTTATACGTATTTTCAGTTTTTAACGCTCCAAAGCCTTATTAAGTATGTCAATGTCACTGAATTTTAAGTTCGTGCAGTTAGCAACCTGTTGACTGCTGTAACAGATAATAAAATTGCAAGTCTGATTGGATGCACATTAATCATAGATGTTGGTAAATAAGATGCATTACATTGCGTGGATCGATGAGTCGTTTTGACGTTCGTATAGTTGGTAACGCGGAAAATTGTTTTTATTCCGTAATTGGAATAATAATTACGGAACTGATATGAACTAAATATAATGTGTTGTGTCTTATAGTGATTTTGTGTTTATGTGTGATGAACGAGGACATTTCAGGTAAAAGAAGATTGTCGTAAATGTTATTGATGTTGTACCTTGATATGTGTAGCTGTATTGATTTATTTTGCTAAGTAAAATTACATTGTATGTAATAAAATTTTGTTATTATTTACTGTGTTTTATCGTATAAATGTATTAATGTGGAAGGTTAAAAGAAACGTCCCGAGCCACATATAAGAAAATTTATTAATATAAAATGCAATATACTACATAACTCATTCCCTTGCGACGGGGCCACAATACACTTTCATTAAACTCGTGTCAGAAAAAAGAAACATAAATAATAATACCCACGTTATATGTATTATTATTTCAAAGTTGTAAATAGGTATATGATTAGTAATAACTAGGTATATTAAATGTATTTAGGTATGTACAAGAGACCGGCTAGTGAATAATGGAAGCCGGCTTTAAAAAACTACAAGAAATACCAACATTTTGATCGTTCACGCGTATTACCATTTTGTTAGCTTGTAACCACCGTGTCATTGAGGTATTTTATTACTTTAAAGCTTCGGTGATTCGAAACTGCAAACTGGTAATACCTTTAGAACGATATCTAAAACGAAATTTTACAGAATTTTCGCAACGTAGATTGGAAACGTATTGCACATTACAGCGACCTTTATAAATAAATACCTATGTAGATTGTGATGATATTCACGGCCACAAATAGTTCTACACTGACAAGCAGCTGGCGCTACCTATAAAGGTATTGCACCGGATTTAAAATACATCAGCTAAATCTTGCGAAGACAGCTTTAAACGGACAAAACTATCAACGTCCCATAAATATATATATCAATATTATTAATTAATAAAATTTCGCAATTTAAATGTAAGTAACAATAAACTCCAATTTATTTTAACATAAAAGAAAACAAAAGTATCATTTTTTTTCTTTTAAAACTGAACAGAGTATTACAAATACAACAGCATTAAACATTCACAATGCTCAAGACATTTCCTATTTCTACAAATGCGTAATTGCCTTAATTATTAAGAATTTAATGATCTTCTGATCATTTCGAAATCTACAAATATTGACAGTTCTGTCGATTTAATACATCGTCTAACACCTGTAGCATTTTAATAGTAGTTTTTAAACATCTCTTAGTATAAACCTACCGATTTAAGAAGCACTGGAATGTAATTAACACAATCTGACTATCATAAGCAGTTGTTTCAACTTTATTTATATAAAAAATTATACTACTCGATCCATATCATTGTAAAATAATGTAAAAAATAAATATAAATACAAAACATTTAATGCCTTTTTGTAAATTAGCATTTTAACTATAAAATATGACAAATGCACTTATTGTATTAAAAAAAAGCAATTATTTCTCATTACTTGTGAATAGAATTTGTTAAAGAAATAGTATTGATAAACTAGCACTGATTCTTAACAAGTTTTGGAATGAAATTAATGTTTTTATTCCATTTTCATCTATAGGTTTATAATATTGAGGGTACTGATTAAATTCAATTTAATTATACTTAATACTAACTCAAGTTATTTCTCTTTTGAATAAAAATAAGATGAAAGTTCATTAAGCTCCTTAACCCTCTGCGTATTAGGAGAGGCATTTGCCCAGAAGATATAACTTTACGTTTTTTGTGATTTTTAAAAAACTTTAGCCACATAAACGTTACAAGATGAATATTTTTAATAACTTTTAAATAAATTCAATATTTGTTAAAGTAAAACTATATAAAGGAAAAAACTAATAAATGTTAAATTTAACAGATGATTTGAATTTTAAACATAGTAAACTTTAGCATTACTGTCCGGAAAAGGCAATTTATCATTGCTTATCTTATAAAAAATATCATTATTTGAGTAGTAAAAGGTACTTAGAGTAATCATTAAATAAATTTTGTTAATGGAAAGATACAGTTTGTGGTAGTTATCCTTAAGACACGTTTTATTGTGAAGGATTAATAGGTTCTCGAAAACTAAATAGATGTTATAACATCTTCAAAAGGCGGATTAAAGAGGTCATGTAACCCGTACCTGTTCTGTTTGAAAATATAAAAATACGTGCTTCTTTTCATCAGTAGGTTAATACTTCAATTATTTTAAAATACCTATCTACAGGTTGATTCAGAAATACACAGCCGCAACTTTTTTTTATTAAATTTCGCTATAATTAATTGTATATTTACGTTAGTTGGTGGTACTTTAACCGCATAAATTTCATATTTCATACATAATATATATTTTACTACTCCACTAAATATATGCAGTATCCAGCCATAGTGCATAATATTATATTAATTAATAAATATTTAAATCTAATCACATCTAACTCGCCGTACAGCACTCTATTACCAGGTATGTTTATACCACGAACATTCAGATACACAGTACTATGACACTTTACATACACAATAGGTACATATGTCACTAGGATCGAATAAACTTATGAATCACATTTTTTAATATATTTCTTATAATTATTATTATTTTATCGTTTCGTTTAAAACATCCACACATCGATTTATAATTTATTATATAATATTAAAAATATCCAAAAAGACTATGATTTATTTTAAAAAAATGTTAGCAATATAAATAAAATTGATAATAACTTAAAGCGCTAAAGAGATATTACGATGTAATATACATTTAAATTCGATTTGTAATACGCTACAATAAATTTTACATCTCGGAAGTAATTAAATTAGTTTGTTTAGATCTTCGTATGTTATATAGCTTAATATGATTTTTAAATGTAATGAGAGGTTTATAAAAACTATTTGAAACACAGAAATCGCTGTCATCACTAAGATGTTAATAAATTTGGCAAATTTTAAATATAGACAATATAGCAGTAGATGCGTTTGTTGGAATATAACCCTAGTCATACTTACTCTGACCTACTTGAAAACCCGAGCCAAGTACCATTTTAAAACTTAAAAACGTGTTGACCTACGCACACCTAGTACAAGACTACGTCAATGATTTTTTTTATGTCATTTGACAAAACTTCGCCTCGTTTCAAATCAAACGACAATCGTTCCCAATGCAATATCATATTTTTTTAAAGAAGCTAATTTTAAATGTTATGAGAGTAGATAAAAAATGACGTCTGTAATTTATCCGTTCGATACATGTTCCTTAATGGATATAAAAATCTTCTAAACATTGTGCTTTTGGCAACTAAGTGGATATAGATCAGTTTTCCGTTACAATGTGTAAAACATCACGTCGAAAATTGTTCTATAATACACACAATCCCTGAGATCGCATTGACGTAAAAAATCACAATTCTCAATTCGGGAAGACTACATAATTGGCCCCCGGGATTTTTCCTCGTAGAACCAGCGGCGCAACCACGCTGAAACTATCGCTATCGGTTTCAGTTTATTTTTTATTAGCAAAAATAAACTTAAATCGATGATGACACTTTTAGGATAATTACGCCCGTTTCAATATACTAGTCACGAATCAGCGAATGTCATACAAAATTACAAAGTAATCCGTGCATAGCTGGTCACTTATTTGTTATTATAATTATGGCAGTAGATGTCTGCAGTCGTTGTACTTACAGTTTTACAAATTACATAATAACATCCCAAAAAGGACGCACGGTGGAAAAGAAAATTATCGAAATTAAACTTTAATTTTTTATAATACTATCATGATGTTCTAGATACATTACCACAGCCCGATTATATTTAGTTTACTTTATTATAATGCGGTGATAAATATAATAATTAACTGTTAAGTTATCAAGAAGTCGGTAATTAAGAGCTAGTGAACGGTCACAAAAAAATTCTGACAAAAATATTTCGAATGTCTAAGTACTTATTCTATAATGTAATGGTGAGTGATTTTATTTTTTAATTTAAAGTTTATTGAAGTTAATATTCCTCTATCAAGATATAATAGATAATAATTGTAACCAGTTAGTGATTTTAAAAAATATTTTCATATTTCGTTCCATATAATATATTGA
Source organism: Junonia grisea (assembly GCA_018235645.1). Lineage (NCBI taxonomy): Eukaryota > Metazoa > Arthropoda > Insecta > Lepidoptera > Nymphalidae > Junonia > Junonia grisea. Next base: position 5,028 of record DVXP01003711.1, read on the forward strand.
ATTTTAATGCAAAACCAAAATCAAGAAAATGGTTTATACAATGTAATTTTTTTCGAGCATGCAAAACGGCTTTAGTTGCTTATCGGTAAAATTTCAATTCTTATAATTTTAAATTGTTAAATAATAAACTATGAGTCTCAGTTATAAATAAATAAGCAATTACTGGGGTATACAGAATTTTCATTTGTATGTAATGTATGTATGTATGTAATTATTTTATAGTTGAGAATGTTTCAATTTTATTTATAGGTACACTTTTCATATAAAACTTTGATTTATGTTTCCTGCAGGGGAAAAATACCCCAACAATTACTTACTTACAATGTTCACGGCAAAATAACTATGGGAACTAAATTTAACCGCGGTTTTATGTTTAAAAAAGTTACAGCACGCTATTGACAAAAGACACGAAAGAAACGCAAAAGTCAGCCTTAAATGTATAATATGACAGTAATAAATATAAACGTATATAAAAAATACCCCAAAATAAAATATAGTTATACTTAGAACGTATATGAACACTGGTGTACCCAAAAATCAGTATAAATAAGATTAAAACGCAAAGCTTATTATTCTAATAAAATAAATGTTGGTATTCCAAAAGGTATAAAATAACAACTGTTTCTTTTTCATATCATATACGTGCTAATAAAGAATCAACAAAGATTTGGAACCATAAAAAAATATATTTTTTTTTACGAAAAATAAATTAAAAATTGCCGTATCTTTTCACTGTAACACAGTTATAAACTTTAATTAAAACTTAACTAGCTTTTTGTGCATGAGTTGTAGCGCCTGCAAAATATGCAATATGTGTTTAGTATTAAATATTTTGTTATAATATTTGAAAGCAATTAATGAAAGAAACAATATATTTTTTTTTGCTTTAGATTTCCGTTTTCTCCGTATCGCTGTTGTAGTACAAAATGATTTCGCTACTCGTCCCTAGATGGCGTTCGGTGTACTAAATATAAAGTGTTTAGTATGTTCTTAATTTTATTGAACTACGTTTAGTTATTGAACTTTATTTAATATACCGACGTTTAAAAATAGGGATTCTCAGTTTGCCTGCTTTTTTATTTCGAATTAAAATTAACGTATTTATTTATTGCTAGCAACTAGATGACTTAATGTGAGCAATGGGCTTCACATATGTTTCAATAACTTTCTTGCCTGCTGTATTATTAATCGTAATTAGTTACTATTCTGTAAATTGATATCGTATATCTAGAAAAAAATATATAAAAAATAAACTGCCCAGATTATACAATATTGTTTAACGCAAAAAATATATATTTTTCAAAAGCAAATTATTGTAGAATTTTATCACTAAAATGTATTCTTATAAATCACATCGAACGTCTTATTAATACCGAAATATTCACTAACGACAAAAGCCCATTTTAATTATTTATTAGTATTATTACTTTAAGCTTATTACATAGCTTTTAAATGATATGTAGTAACTTAAGAGATCCGAAATCTTAAAGTCAAAATTAGCTCTTACAATAACGACTTACTATCATTCGAATTTCTTCGAACCAAAGGAGGATTGTGCAAATTATATTATACACACAGAATATTTCAACCAATCGAACTGATCAAAAGGGGATTTGAAGTTTTGTTCATCGGCAGTGATATATCAACTGCCAACATAACTAATTCGAGTCAACACACAATTTTTCTTGTTAAATGTATTAAAAAGCGTTGGAAACCGACCACAATATCAATACAGATTAAACAACTAAAAATAGCGACTGTGTTTTAGAATCAACTTGTTTATTATAAACATCAATGACACCTCTACACACTTAGCGACACCCCAAACAAGAAACGTTCAAAGTTTATTAATCAATAACTACGACTACGTGTGTAAGGGCGTTCCTTTCTCATAATTTTATAAAACATTTACGACGAGAGTAAAACAACTCTATATTCGTGATAACGATAATGCCAAAATGCAGCATAATATTGCTTAAACCAACGGAATGAGAGAGTAAAAGAGAAAGCTTAAAGTAAATATATCGCAATGTATGAATATCTTAAAAATAAACATCATATAAAATTAAAGTAAGCCAATTTCTAGAAACAATAGCCTCTGAATACAATAATCAACATAATCGGATATAATGAAAACAACAGCGATGTTATGTAAATTTGAACAGTCGATCGCAATCAGTAACAATGATGCACTCGCTCGTACAACGCTGGCACAACAATGCTCAAGGTAACTGTTTCGAGAAATTGACGTAACATCAGGTAACGCGCGACGCACATCCTACTAAGCTTACGACTAACAAAAGGTTGTGCTAGGCGTCGGTGGGAATATCTGCCGAAAATCCCGCGAATCAATAAATAATATGTCACATGTTTTCAAATGCAGGTTGACGGAAAGACGCGCGAGAGCGCTGCGTACGCACGCACGCCCGCTTACGATGGCACAACTACCGACGAGCGGCCGCTTTGCGACCGGTCGACATAAAAAAACCTCTCTGTACACAAAGCTTAGAAAAAATCTTTTACATAATAAACAACGGCAAATATAAATCGTTCTCATATTGCAACAAAGAACCGCAACGATAGAGGCCGAAACGTTAAAGAGATTTTAAAAATTTATCGTCGATTAAAATAATGAAATAAAATAACTTTAAAGCATTAGGTGCAATGAGTGTTGACTCGGCTACGTCCGTAGCGACATTTTCTTTGGCTTGCAACGCTTTGCGAACACCCGCTCCCCAGGCGCGCGCCCGCGACAAACATAATAGCACTAAGCGGAAACGAGCGCTACGCACAGTCACGGCGCTCGGTTCCGAAGATCACAACGCACAAAATCTACAAACGGAATCATACATATTAAACAAAAGGCGCGCACCTGAACGTACACATTACATTCTTTTAGTGTACGTTTCCATCCGTGGGCAGTTTCTCTGGGCGTTTGTTTCGATTACTGCCTCTCTTCTTGGGAGTGGGTGTTTGGTTCTCGGGCTACGCATGACGTTTCGCATGTAGTGCTAGGTGATCGGAGCGGGAGAAGCAGCGCTCGCAGTGACGGCAGCGGAACGGTTTCGCTCCCGTGTGTTTACGATAATGTCTAGTCAGCTCGTCAGATCGCGCAAATCGCCACTCGCACCCTTCCCATGAACATTTGTATGGTTTTTCCCCTGGAAAAAAGACAGCAAACATTAACTTCGATATTCATATTTAATATACATTGAAGTAGGTATATTGTAAAATCAAAGCCACTTGTTCAACTTCATCGTTGTAATTATATAACTCAAGAATGGGCTCACCTATCCAATCCGAATGTTTAGGGTTTAAGTTTGCAAATCGGTATAGCAGTTCTTTATTTATTACATTTTTTAAAACAAATAACTGCAATAAATGGCGGATTATTATGTTAATGGGGGTTTTGGTGTCAAATTGAAACTTTTTAAAGCGTTTAAATTTATTACTCCTCTTCGTAGCGTAGCACATACTGGGACTAGTAAAACTGTAATTCATAACTGGACAAAAAACAAAGATCAGGAGATTACAACACAAAAATGAGGGTAGATTGAAATTACCTGTATGTGTACGTTTGTGCGCTTTTAGATGCGAGCTCTTAGTGTAGACCTTATCGCAGGCCGGGAACTCGCACCTATGCACGCGACGCCGCGGGTCGGTGGCGTGTGCGTGAGGGTGGTGACGTGGCACATGACGTCGCACTGGCGCCGGGCTTGGCGGCTCATCTGGAAATACAGACAGTTTACATTATTAAAAAGATAGTATAACAACAATTCTTAATGACGAGCTGGATGAGGGTGATGGATGTCTTGCGCATACTTGAAGACGAGTATGTCCAGCAGTGCGATTGGCTGACGGCGATAACAACATTTCCCCACTTGCTAATGACTACAATAAAGTGAATATTTAATTGAATCGAATTTTACTTCGGAATAACATGATAAGTTATCAATTCCGTATAAAGCAACTCATTCTGTTATTTCGGAAAGTGACTAGAATTTGATGGAAAATGATCACTGAATACAAAAAAAATCATGAAATAAATTCCATTCCATCCCAATCCCAAACCCATAACATTTGTTGCAGTATTCTTTGTTTAGTTAACAGCTAATACTCAGGCAAAATATATACATAGTATACATATATAACTAGTAAAAAGACGCTGCAATTGATTTTAGACGACCTAAACTCTTTTTCGACCTTTTCTACTTTTAGAGCTTTAAAATATCTAAATCAATAATCGCGTAGCCTAGGGAATAATACTATAACAGCCTAGACGTTCATTGGAGTGGCTGAATCATCTCAACAACCACATTTACAGATATCGTCTGGATTCATATAAGGGTGCACTCAGACTAAACAAGCATTTTTACGACGTTTTTCCAGAACAACGAAAAAATGTTCTATGCCTGTTTACACTAAAAGAATTTATTCCAAAGTTTTCAGGTTTAAAAATCATACATTATATCTAATAACTAATAAATAAAGCATTGAATTGGGGCGACCTTTCTTCGCATGTGTTTTAGATTAAACAAAATTACAATTAGCGCAATCCATATCTTTTTACTTCAATCAAATAAGATATATAAATAATGATAATTATGTATATCTGACAAAATATAAAGATGTAGTGTTAGAGATGTCGAAGTCATCTGGTTAAATCGGCTACTTAATTGAATCACTAGCGCGTTCATAGAATGACGACTACGACTAATTGTAAGCTTTTAATATAACTTATTTTAATATAACTTAACATATTGACTAAACGTCATTTAGCGTATTCGTTGAATGGGTTATAAGCTGATTTTATTAGCAGTAAAAATGTATTAATGTGAAGTAAAAAATGTAATACTTATCCGTCACATACATTTTTTCAATAAAAACTCGCTCTGGAACTTATCCGGCTTACAAAAACGCCTTAGGGGGTGTGACAGACAAGTATCGCATAGAGTCGGGGTTTACTAATTCGATTTTGCTTAAGAAATAATTTATGACGAGTATTTATCAAGTTTTAAGCAAAATTTTCGCATTTTGAAGCATTTTTACGTATTCCTCAAAAAACTAAAATTCAATAACCTGACTGATTACGTCCGCTCTATTGAAATGGCTATGTTTCAATCAGCTAACTAGTTGAACGTTGAGTGACGTTTATTCAATCAACCTTCGGCCTAGTCGTTCAATAAAATGTCGTCATTCAATGGACGCGCTAGTGATTCAATTGAATCGCGTATTCAACGAGATGACTGCGACATAAATACAGTATGAGTGTTAAATTTCGGTATTTTACTACAGTTATGGCACCTGGCACAAGCTGTTAAACTAACGAATTTCCGGCTATTGTACAAAAACTGTAACTCACTAAAGCCGTTTGACTATGTTCAGTACGAAAAGCAAAATTGTTCGACTAGTTTGTAAACAAACAAAAGTATCATCAGCGAGTTCCCACCTCCATTCACGAAATTTCCTAACTCTGTGACAGTCAGAGCTCGTCCTGTCAAACGGCACAGTTAGGTACATGCCGAAAACAAGGCTATAACACAATATACAATAGCCTTCTGATTTAATCGTTTTCTAAATTAATTTCTACTTATATTTAATAATACATATCAAGATATTTAAGATATCGGTTCGAGTTTATATATTGTTAAATAGAAAACTAGCACGCATGAAGTGTAACCTTTTTATGAATGTAGTTTATGTTAAGAGGTATAAGTTGTTGACGCAGAGGAAATCTAGAGGGCATACCTAGCTACCTACTTAGAGTTAAGTATTACACATAATATTATGAATTGCGAAGGCTTTTATCAATATCATTTGACTAACATTTTTATAATAACCTGTTAGATGAAATAAAAACCTGTCAGATTGTGTTCGCTGACCTACGATTTAATAAAATAATTGGCCAAGTGCGTGTCGAGCCACGCGCGTGAAGGGTTCCGTAGTTTCCATCATAATATTTTGCGGACATAAATTAATGACATTAATTTAAT
>DVXP01003712.1:0-11018 GCA_018235645.1 Junonia grisea
AAAAACGTGGAATGGTTAAAACATTGTAACATTACAGCGAAATAACTTACATCGACGGATTACTTCAGCACTTTCTGGTATCTATATATACAAAATAACATAAATTTAATGGAGTTTCTATAGTTTAAATGGGTTTGTATTACTTTAAAAGTAATTAAAAACAACCAACAGTTCCAAGAATTACATATAGAAAGAACGTTATCATCGTTTTTATCGTAAGTTAAAAATATCAGAGTAAAATATCAAAAATTTATAGACAACATTTTTGTTTGACTTTCAAATACAATAAAGTCTCTAGTTTCTTATTGTATACAATTACAATGGAACATGCATTTAAGACATTATCAGAAAGTGTTTACAAGATTATTATTTATTATTACATCCAGACAATATAATAAATAATACTGTAATAAATAAATAAATAAATGTTATTTTTGCGCAGAGTATAATTGATTAAACATGTATAGTGTTGACTATATCATAATGAAAACAAAATATGAATTAAAAACAATTTGAATGATATTCGTTCCCCTATTAACGCCCTTATATTATTACATTTCTACTTAAAACTATTCTGTTACGAACACACATATAACTGGCGTAAATATACATGATAATACTTAGCGAAATAATTCTGAAAATTTCCATAAAAAGCATACGTTTCGAATTCAAGGGAACGATAAATATTAATAACTCTATAAGCTTATTCACATCGAAGACAAGAATTTGAAACACCTACGTTAGAAATTCTTTAGAACATTACTGTAGTATTTATAATTTTAGTTTAGCGACCATATTGGAATGCGCTTATGGTTATGCGTGCGAAATATACTGCTGAAATGACAGACCGTAGCGCATAAATTATTTAATTAGGGTATTATGTTTTACTGGCATTTATAATATTTGCATAAAGGTATGAATATTGTTTATAATATACTTTATACGTTTATAGAATTTAAATGATATAAATATTCAAAAATTGTCCTATACCATTTGTCTCTACATTTTTTTTATTTTATTTTAATCGCTCTGAACTTTATAATTATTATATCATACACAAGACTTAATACTGCAATGTAATATTTTCTCTCTAGCTAATAATAAGCGGGTATTTTTTATCTCAAAATTAAAGGAATTCCCGGGAACATTTATAAAAATATCTGCATGTCTTTTTATGTTCACACGATCGGTCGCGAGCAGGCTCAACTCGAGTTTCAATATAACGTTTGTTTTCAGGGAAAACGTTATTTATAATTTTTGTCAAATATATAACACTAAATAAATTTGAATTCAGCCTTATTTATTATCTCTTGTTAACATTAACGCTATTTTAAAGCGTCCCGGCCATCATAACTCAAATACTGAAGACTGCTTGGTGTTGCCTGTTTGTCGAGACATATTTTCGCGGCGCGCCGGTTTCGTGCACTCGCATTCATAAACAACGCGGACTTTGACCCCTCAAAAACACTGACACATTTTAAAAACACCATGAATACATCTAACAATAGCCCAACTCATTGATCGTCGAATCACGTAACTCATATTCTTCAATACTACACTTCAAATCGCAATTCCAATAATTCAATTTTATGTTTAATGGCTAATTTAAAACACATTATAAAACTGACGCTTAACACACGGATCGCGATCGTATTTTCCGTTGTAAACATGACGACGGGCATGTTTTATGTATCGCGAGTGCAGTTCAGAAGGAAACTCTCATTATAATTCTGCGCGGACGGCGTTGATACTAACATTCGTGCACTGACCGTCAAGCGCATCTCCCGTGAGGCGTGTGAAAAGTAAAAGCAAATCCTTCCCGATAGATAACTCTGCGTTCTAATGAAAAGTGTTCAAGTGTAGCTGTCATCACAGTAACTTCACCGTTCTCAGTTTAAAGGTTATCCACAGGCACCAAATTAGGTATCGAAACTTTCTCAGAAGGTGACAGCTGCAAAGTTCGCTGATTATAACGCGTAAATTGGCGATACGTGTACCGCATCGCATGATCGGGCCGCTTTGCCGCGCCGCCGTCAAATTGAACTGTGGTAGGTCACGACGCCTTAACAATTCTGACGCCACATGCATAACGAACACTAGAATTCCTCTCACAACTTGCACCAACTAATATGGAACTGGACTGTTTTTAAACGTCCGATACATACGAATTTCCGAACACTACTACAGCCTGTATAATAATAAACAAAAGGGACGCCGCTTTTGATTGGGAACGGTGGATAACTTAATTTCGTTATCCTGTGGGCCTAATAAATTATAATTTACGACGTTTTCTGGACATCGGCCGCTGTGAAAAAATGGAGTCTATAATAGAAACGTCTTTTTTTACCCGCATGTATCGCTTGCGCTCTGTTGGCCTTTCAACCGTTTTGTAGAGTTGTAGCTCACTGTTACGAGATAAGGAAGAACCTTGATTAGCATTGTTGTCTCTTTCTAGAAGGCAATTATAGTTTAAAACAAAATGTACTTGTGTGATACAAGTGCTTAACGCGACTCAAACATTAGATGTATCAATTATTTACGGAATACTTATAATAATATTAAAAATTTCGTAAATTAAAATATTTTAAGATCATCGTTAAGCATACATAATGACAAAAAATGCTTATTTACGTTGAATTAATTATGTATTTATTCAAATATTACAAGTTTCGACAGTCATGGTTAATTCTAATCGTAGTGAGCAGATTTTAAAATTGTCTACATTTTATTATTTAGATACTGCAAGAAAGAGACAGGTATACTTCCGTGTTTGGGTCCTTTAATATTAGAAGGGTTTATGAGTAAAGTATGTGGAGGGGCCCATACATCATGGATATCGGCGCCGGCGCAAGCTTTCTGTTCCTTTACCGCCGTGAATACTTCAATTTTTTGAACGATCGTAACATCTCTCGATCCATTCTCTTAACGGAATTAGCTATTCAGCGTCGGTGGCCATTATTTCGTTATACAATATTAAAGATTAAAAATTTAGCATAGAATAGAAATAGAAAAAAAAATGTTATTCGAACTTTCACCAATAGTAGACTATAAAACGCTAACAATCGAATCGTCCATAAAATTTTATTGATAGATAATTATCGGATTCCTACCGAAATGGTGTGATAAACTTTATTGATCGTTATATGGAGATCCGCGGCGAATCTTAGAGTGGCGTGACGGATCAGGGAGATTCGATATGGATAATAACACGACGTGTGATTGATTAAGAATAATTAAAAAGTAGCAAGTGCCCAATGGAAGAGGTAAGTGAACTTGCTGCGTGCATTCATCGTATTTGCTCTGACTTATCACATTCCGACATAAACAAAGTCATTGCTTTTCATAAACATCGTTACTCATTTTTATGTACGTATGTTAATTAAAAATACTTTTTTTCTCTATCATCGTAAATGACATGTGAAATCTCAATAATATTGCAATAAAGAAAAAATAGTTTATATTATAGACAGATCAAATGCAACAAAGTAAAGTAACTATTAACAGTATTAACCTACCGCAGTAGTTCATATAATTGATAAATTATTATTTTATTATTTTTATCACTATAAGCACCAAAAGCGCTTTTTTAAAAGCATTTCGAGTAAAAACCTATAGTAGAATCAACACGATTAACCGACTTAGTTTAAAAAGAAGACACATTGTTCTGTTAAACGCTGGTTTCGGCACGAAGCCCTCTATATCAAGACGGCAATTCAAAAATGTCACAAAACGCTACCGTCGTTAAACAATAACTACCCTTATATCCCTCTGAATAGAGTCCACCCAATGTTTCGGAAACAGAAAAAGGTGTTATATTCGCGTCCTAGAAAAATGAACGTAAGTGTGAAAGGAATAAATAATATTATCGCTTGACGTATTCGAGATTTTTGCATCGAATGAAAAGGTGGTGCGGTTATTTATACGAGGTGTATGTTGCCATGCACTGTTTATGTGAAATTAAATATGGTTTAATAGTTTACTAGAAACGGGTTAGGGCTCGGTTTATAATAAGTTGGTGCAATTTTATAAAACACGACATACTTTGTACAGCGTCAACTATTTTGTGCAAAGAACCGTTTAAGGCTATTAAAATAATGTACAGACAGTTTACGTTAGCGTTTCTCAGACACATGACGATCTTGAATATTTCAAATAGTTTCACAAATTAATTGTTAGGTATACGAGAAAATGTTTATATTTTAAAAGACCTCTACTAACGAGTAGGTAACATGGTGAATTTGGTTCAATATTTTCAGGTACGTAATTCTGATTAAAAAGAATTAAAAAAAAATTGTAAAAAATAAAGGTTTCGTTACGAAATTTCCGACCTAAACTTTAGTTCGGTCGATTGTAGTGGATCCGCGGATCGTGCAAAATTATTAATTGCCGAGCAGTCTTCAAGCGTACGCAAAGCCTGTTAGCCATGCCGAGCGGAGATATGGTGTTAACCATGGGAAGAAATTCTACTTTTTATATGGTCTTTATTCTAATAGCTTGAGATCACACAGATACAGTTGAACGACTATTCATGTTGAAAACAGTGATTTAAAATTTAAAGCGTGTAAGTCGTTACAATGATACAAAATGCTACTAATTTATTGTTTTGCAGGGTTATTTTTATAAAAAACTATAATTTAAAAAGTTCACACGAGGTCAGAGGAAATCCTAACACGTGTATCATATTGTCTCTCATAATTGTCCAGCAACATAGTTGTATTCAAATGAGAAAAACCGAATGTATTTACATGAACCGCCTGCGATTTCCTGCGGTATATAGGAGTATGATCGGCGTTATATTTATTCATAATTACGTTGGGCGCCCTTTCTTATGATTGCAAGCTACACGTGTAATTAGTGAGCACAGAGCGGTTCGAGTTTCTCATACGATTCCCGTCACTTGCTCTACTTGATCAATTTAAATGGCCGTTAATAAAATATACTTCGAAAGTCCTGTGTTTAACTTTCAATGCTTGCTAAGAAAGATATATCTTGTCAGATATTTCACAATAAAAATTAATTTTACAATAATACTGTATTAAATGTTAATAGGTATTTTATTTATTCATCTATAGTGTCGAGAGTAATCTTTAGAAGAATATATTAATTAATTTTAATATGGACGTTGTGTGTTAGATATTATGTATGATACACGTTATAGAAAGTTATAACAATTTTTTTATTTTAATGAATCGAAACAATAATTTAAAAATAAAGCTGAGATATGGACAAATATCCTAAAATAACACCCTGGGGCAACCCAACCGACCAACTTCGAATGTATAATAATACCTATTTATCCATAAATGTATATAGGTATACCTATACTATGTCGATCTCATGTAGGTATATAGGATGATAATAATCATACCACAATTTTATATAGTTTGGTCTGCCTTTTGGCGAAAAGAATGCGCAAAAGTAGGTATAGATATCGGTATTATTCAATCGATTAAAATTTATATTGAATTTAATTTTTAACATTTACATGAATAATTTAAGAGGAAGTTGTAAATTAAAGAATTTAATATATGCCCCTTCTTTTTATATCTCTAATGAAAAAAATAACAGAAAATAACATGTCGTAACGGTTACATCAAAACCGACTAACTTAAGGGGGATATGCATTGCAAACTAAAAAAAACTCATGCCTTAATCGAAAAAAAAAATAAATAAAAATAACCGATACAATTTCTCAACAAACAAAGAGTGGGATCGGAACAATCGTAAGATTGCTGAGAGTCACGGCCCGTACGTCTGTACCCGATGATTTTCAATGCAACGCGTAATAACCCGGCCTCAGTTCCCAGCGCGGGATTTCATTTACCATCTTCATACAACATTATCTACTTAGACACACTCGAATTTTTTGGTGATAAAAATACTGAGAATCATGCAATCGTATTGATTTTTTACGCTTATATTTAACTCTGTAGATAGGTTGGTAAGATTTTAAAGTCGTTTTTGCATTGACTAATTTAAATATAATACTTTAGTAATCATGAAAATGATAGAGTTACAAAGCGTAAATATATAACTTTAGTTTATTTTTTTAATTAGTATTATCTAAATAAATTTTGATAATATTTGTATTTCTGTACCCGATGAATATAAATGTAACGCGTAATAACCCGACCTCAGTTCCCAGCACGGGATTTCATTTACCATCTTCATACAACATTATCTAGACACAGACTATTAGGCACACTCGAATTTTTTATGAAATTTTTTAGGTTGATTCTGTCAATTAAAAATGCTATAAATCGTGCAATCGTATTGACTTTTTTTATGCTTATATGTAACTTTAGAGATAAGTTGGTAAGATTTAACTGTCGTTTTGTGCATTGATTGATTTTAATTTATATACTTTAGTACTTTTAAAAATGATAGGAGTTACAAAGTGTAAACACGTTTAGTTTATTTTTTTTTCTAATTCATATCATCGTACTGAATGGATTTTGATAATGTTTATAAAGGTTTGCTTTTTTAAATATATTCTATGAAATTCATTTAAGAAAATGAGTCATGGAAAAATAAAAAAATAATTTCGCTCCGAACGTAATTGTGGATAACCGCAGCAATTTTATAAGTGCCTTTTAAAATGTATCTATTTAGTTTTTCATACGTATGGTATCAGTAATACGGAAAACGGACGTTTTGAAATTATTTTGTGTAAATTATAAACAGTTTGTTACTTAAATAATGTTCAATATTAATTTATTCATTACGTCATCGTTATGATCACATTGATATTTATTATAAGACTTAATAATAAATTACTTGAAAGATCTCACTTATAGACTAAGTATATCTTAAATTAAAATAATTCAACTAAAATAATAAAATAAATGTTATTCTTGCAGTGCGGCGCGTGAGTTTCCGAAGATCACAGCGAGCTTTCGTCGACGGTCGCACACAAAAAGATAGTACGCACACGAAGATGCACCCGGGTTTCATATTTATCACTTCACAGCTGCACACCTATGATCGATCCTTATCCAAGATGGCCGCCGGCGCGCCGCGAACAGGCGGGATACAAGCGCATGCGCACCTCCTCCGCCGTGCCGCGGACCCGTCAATCTTTCTCACTGCACGCAATTGATTAACGCACTATACTTATTAATTACATTATCAACGCTAACTTCAAACGAACGTGCTCACTCGTACACGATTTTTGCCGCACTAAAAATTCAAAAAACTTCAACGTATTCAAAACTTGAAAGCCATAAAACATATCTCCCCCATTATTAGTTTATGGCTTGCGACTGTTACGGGGCTATTATGTTGTTATTTTTGTGTGTATTCGGTGTTTGTTTTGATTGTGTGCGGTGGACGGACGAGCCAATTTGGGGAACCATTACAAACGCCTCTATTGAGTACGTAGTTCTTTATGAACTGCTCGTCAAGGTCGTTTCGTTTGTCTAGCCGTAATGCTTAAGTATTTGTTAAAACGTTTCCTTTTTTACGAATAAACAAAAAAACGTTATATTTTTATACCTGTCATGCCTGTTGATATAAATGTGTAATTTAACTTGAATTTTGTAATGGAAAAATAAATTGTTTGTTTACTTGTAATAAATGTACCTACCGTCTTGCCATGTATAAAAAGTCATTTAAATGCGTTGCACATCTAAAAGATAAAGTAGAGCACTTTTCTTGACGTGTATCATGAGTCACGGATGCGTTAGTCTGCATTTTATAGAAACCAAAGATTTATGGTCTAAACTTCTTAAGTGCGATACAGTATGCATTGTTAATGCAGTGTTCATTAAAAATGCAAGCTCTATTATTTATGGCTACAAGAAAATTGTATCATTGCCTTACATATTTAGTTTGATAATATCAAATAATAACCAAGTACTAAAAACGTCAAAAATTGTTGTTATAAGAATTAAAAGGAAATGTTAAAATCTAAGGAATTTATTTAAGTTATTTAGTTTCTCCGTATTTTCCCACAGAGTTTATATTGAATGCTAATTCAGTTTTAGTAGAACAACATATTGGCAGACATCATACCATTACTCACGATGAAACAACAGACATTCTTCAGAATGATTACATCCTACACAATAAATGTTAATAGAACATACTAAATTTATCTCATTTGAAGTGTGATTAATCGTTATTTATTTACAATCAACTGGAAAATTGTTTTGAATGTGTTAACGGTAACCTATTAGAATAAAAGATATAAAAATTTAAACGAAACATTTATTTCATAAGATTGTATGATAGATTTGATAGAAAATATTACGTATTTCGTTATTCGAAGTGCATCGTAGTTGTAAAGTAGAGCAGCGTCCACGGCGGTTGCGAATGACTCATGACGTATTCCCAGCTAAAGCTTTACCCGTTTTCATTTTATGCATTGAATATTTTAAAAATTCACTATTCATTCTTTAAGACATTCTTAATTCGATTTAAATATTTACCGGAATTACATTTAATGTATATATAAGATTATATAAATACCGACAGCGACATACAACAAATACCTACCGAGTTTTATAGTTGAGTCAATTTTTTTCGTAATAAAAAAATAAACGTTAGTAATAATTCGTATTTTAATTTATTAGTACGTATCATAAATGAAATAGCAATTAGAAGTTGTGTAACTAGCAAAGATGAGGAAAATATGATGTTCCGAAACTTCTTAGTTCGTAACTCGTTTTGCTCTGGCGTCGTTGGTTCAAACCACATTATCGCACGTTTTAAATAATTGAGGTACGTCCATTATATGAAAGATTGGGTATAAGTTGTACTTACAAATTACTAGACCGACGGCCATTTTAATATAACCTTGGAGATCCGTAATTATGGTACTGTACTTATCTGCCGGCTACCGTGTACTAGACTCTGAACCAGTTTAAACAGATCAATGAGATGATTTTAGATCGTAATATTGTATTAATTTATAACATTTACTTGCAATTATAATTGAAAATCACTGGACATCCATTAAATGATTAACATTTTTCAACGTCTCAAAATTCATTGAACGAAACAATTCGAATAAATAACGAATTGTTTCACGATAAAGACAAAGAATCGAGAATCAATTGCTCTCGAAAACGAATTATAAAAAGACAATTTGAAATAATAAGAGAGTCATGTACTGAGGACGTGAAGGAGCAACTAGGTAGTGATTACAATATCTCATTTCCCTTTAATAAAGGAGCATTTAAAATATTCTGCCCCGAGCGAAATTCAGTCGCCAATTTTGGAACCTGTTTAGAAATTATAGGGTCAGGACTCGGCTAAGGTTAGATACAGGTTGTAACGCGGACCAGAAAACATCTACGTGCTGTGAAACCGTTTTTTTATTATATAAATCACTGAAAATATGACTTTTATATTTTATAAGTTTCTCTAAATACACAATAATACTTACAAGTTAAGAGTCATATCCTGAAATGTTATCAAGTGTAATTATAAATAAAATTCACATCAATACAATAATTATTGTTGTTAGTTTCTCAACTTTTTTTTGTTATGTATAAATTTTACTAATGACGCTGCATTTTAAACGCAAATTAATATACAGTTTGTTCCCGTCCGGTTAATTAATTGTTAACAAAGCTCTTAAAAAAACTTTCAAAATATTGCAGAGTTCCGTACATAATTTAATTGTGTTGTATAGTAGCGCCATCTATTGTCGAATATATTTCCAAAAATCTTTTACTATAACACACTACTATTTGTCTGTGTAGAGACTTAATTTAATTTTGAAGTGTTCTCATTAACAAACATATAGTGTAAAAATTTAATAATTATATTGATGTACTCTAACAATCTACTTAAATTTCAGGTATTAGAACCAGTCTTATAAGAACGAAGCAGATAATGGATTTCAGAATTAAAACATAATATTTTAATAGGAAATAAATAATATTTTTATTTTGTTTATTTAATACATTTTCAGTTACATTTCTCCTTTTAAAAACTTCCTTTTATAAGTCGAAATTACAAAAGACTTATTAAATAAAATTATCCACGCATACGCGGCTTCGCAAGAGGACCCTAAATCAGTGTTTGTATGCAAACAATTTCTGACGAATGATTTATAAGGAACTTTGCTTTTTTCTCTCGAATTAATTACACGGCCACATTTATGTTATGTTTTTCCACGTTTATATGATAAATCATTTCGGTAATATAGGAACACTAATTAAGTTATAATAAAATTTTAAAAATTTAATTTCTTAAACAATCTTCAAGTGCACTTTGTTACGATTAATTTTAACGAGCGGCAAATAAATTTTTAATTCGGTATTATGTTTTTTTATATAGCGCTATTAAAGCTAATTATTGGTTGTTCGAAATAATTTGAATAAGTACAAGAATTACACACGACAAAATTACCCTAGACACTTATATAGTAATTATTTATGGTAATTTTTGTGGCGTTCATAGACGCGATTCGGTTCGACGCTTCGGTTATTATCAAAACAGATTTGTCGCATTCGAGATACAAATAAAATTCGATAGCGTCCGAATTCGTTGTAAGGACGAGATCAGACGGGCCTCATACGGTCCACGACTCCACATGGACACGGCCTTGTATTGTTTTCGCGGGCCGCGTTGCGTGAACCCGAGTGAAATATGGCCGACAGTTCGACTACTCATTTTAGTTATTTTTTATTTTTTAGGCCGTGTTACTTAATTTTATCAAGTCGCATGAGTTATGAGAATCGGGACCACACGCGCGTCGTGTTAATTACACGTTAGTAATGCGTTTACCTTCGCATGTCACTTGAATTTAATATATTCAATGTAATCCTAGTCGACGCTACATCTCACATCGTTTTATATTTTTACTCTTAAATGAACATTTTTCGAAAATATAAGAAACTAGCAGACCGGCCCGGCTTCGCACGGTTATCCCCAACTTTTTGAAGATTTATATAGCCTATGTTCCCTGGAGATAGCGTAGCTTCCCAACAATGAAAGAATTTTTCAAATTGGTCAAGTAGTTTCGGAGCCTATTCAATACAAACAAACAAACAAACAAATATTTCCTC
>DVXP01003713.1:0-11015 GCA_018235645.1 Junonia grisea
GTAATATTTGCTGACGAAATAGGTATATAGGCGCATCGAATGATATCAGCGTCTTCCCAGAACCCGGTTAGAAACAGTTGCGGGGCGAGAGGGGTGGTCCGTCGGGCGCTCACACTATTCGCGCCTTCAGGATGGCGTGACTGCCATTACGCAACACACGACCGTTGATTTGTGTATTTAAAATCGCAATATTGTTTTAGTTTAATTAATTCAGCGACAACAAATAAAGACTAAAACGTTAACCAAAATAATAATAATAAAATCAACGCTAACCATATGATTAGAAGGGTTGATGTGTACAATATGATTTGTCTGGACATCACCACCACCGGTATGGTTTTACCACGCCATGCAACGAAGCAGCAAAGTCAAGGTAATTACACTTATCTATAGATACATTATTCATTCTAAATTATATCATAATAATACTACATTGCATTTTATATATAAAGGTTCTACTTAAGAAAAGAAAATGTTACTCAATTATTTTTTTCATAATTATTTATACCTACTTGTATAGATTGAAGATTTTGATCTATATTTTTTATTTTAGTATATTATATATATTGAAAGTTGTATTATAGAAGTCATTTGTGTTTTATTATTATTGTTAGGATATAAAGAAAAATGCATATGTGATATATCTTTTATGTTGCTGTTTGCTGCTTTAACAAAAACGTTTTGTAATTATTTCTAAAGCTGTTAATTGTTTTTAGATTTCGAACTGGCGGCGGTAAATTATTCCAACACCTGGTGGCGGCGTACCGGAAGCTACCTTCAAAGGCCGTGGAGCGATGTCGAGGTACGAGCAGGAGATGGGCACTGGACCGCGTACCATAGGTTTTATTGCAGTCACTGGACCAATGTAACTTGTTATATAAATACTTCGGGATGCCTTGTTTTACTACACCAAATAACAAGGTAGAAAAGTGTAGTTGCCTACGATAATCCATTTTTAAAATCCTTGCATTGTTAATATATGATGTAACATGTGTCCGAGGCGGAATATCAAAACAGTACCTAGCACAGGCATTTTGAACTCGCTGAATTAGTTGTTTCGTGTGTGATAGAAGTCTAGGGCCAGTTACCGTATCAGCGTAATTGAGTTTGGACAGTATCAAAGACTCGCATAACCTAATTCTTACTTCTGTGCTTATAAATTCTCTAATACGATAAAGTACCTTTAGACGGTAGAAACAATTTTTAACAACACTTACATAATGTTTATGAAATCTTAAGTTTTCATCTATAAGTAGTCCTAGATTTCGCGCCTCCATAACTCGTTCAATTCGTTCGCCCCTGATACATACTGCAACATTTCTATATGAAATTCTGTTCATGAACTTATTTGTACCTAATATCATGTATTTCGTCTTGCTTGCGTTCAGAGTTAGCGTGTGTGATTCTGACCAGTTTGCGATGCGCTCTAAATCATCGTTTAATTTTTTAACGATTGAATTTATATTATCTGGTTTGAATGATATATATATTTGTATGTCATCAGCAAACATATGGTAGTTGCAATTTTGTATGGTTTTGACTACATCTGCACTATATATGGCATAAAGAAGGGGCCCAAGGATAGATCCTTGTGGAATACCTCTGGTTACAGCATTGCAGTCCGATAACTGTTTAGAGCCATCCTCTTGAGTTATCTCAACAATCTGACTTCTATTTCCTAAGTAACTTATGAACCATTTGATAGTTTCTGTGCTAAATCCGTAGTATTTTAATTTCGAAAACAGTAGTGCCCTATTAATGCTATCGAATGCCCGAGAGAAATCTAAAAGCACCAAAATAGTCCCTTCGCCAACATCCTGTGCTTCCAGTATGTCATCCACAACATCAGCCAGAGCTGTAGTAGTGCTGTGTTTCGATCTAAAACCGGATTGTTTTGACGGCAATATGTCTTTATCATTGACATACTGGTTCACCTGCTTAAAAACTACCTTTTCAAGAATTTTGGACAGACAGGGCAAAATACTAATGGGGCGCAGATCATTAAAGCCATTTATACTGTCTTTTTTTGGAATTGGCTTTACCATAGCAGTTTGCCAGAGTAATGGAAATGTATTGCTTAATATTGATTTATTTACGATGCGAGTGATTACGTTTAAAATAACAGGAACAGCATTCGATAACATTTCCAAAGAAATACCGTCAATCCCTATTGCATTAGAATGTAAGGACTTTATTATATCAAGTATATCGGAACTATTTACTGGTTTTAAAGAAAAGTGATCTGTGTTAGAGTTTGTATTTTTTTCATAAAAATCGATAGTCGACAGAGTGGCATAGAATTTACCCGGAATGACAAGAAAATGGTTGTTAATTTTTGTCGCATCGTTGAGATGGTTAGGCAGTGTAAAATTCCCCTTGGATTTAAAATTAATATACTTTTTCAAATTATTCCACAACAATCGTGAGTTTTTTAAGTTAGAGTTAATATTAACAGTGAAGTACGCTTTTTTTTCATTATATAGTGCTATATCTACTTGTTTTTTAATGTCTTTATAGTAAACCTTATGTTGTTCGAGATCCGTAGTACGTGCTCTAACGTGAGCTTGATCCCGAGTTCGCATCATCAATTTTATGTTATATGTGATCCAAGGGTAATTTTTTTCTCTAACGCATATTGATTTGACTGGAGCCAATGTGTCATAGATGCTTAGTATATTACCATTAAATTGAGAAACCATCTCATTTACATCTTGTGAGTCTGACACTTGTTCCCAATCAAATAAATTCAAAGCTTTCTCTAATTCATTTGGATCGATGTTTTTAATTGGCCTAAAAGATATACGCTTAGCTGTTTGTTTTTCCCTGGGAATATTTATCTCGCAAGATATAAAAGAGTGGCTACTAAGATCTGGTATGTGGTCAACACTGACTCGAATAATATTTACATTTGAGCAAACAAGATCGATCAGTGTCCCACCGCTATTCGAAAAGTGCGTTGGCTCATTAACAAATTGAGTCAAATTATGGATATTTAGAAAGTCGTATAATAATTGTATGGCACTATCATTTTTATTAAGAATATTTATGTTGAAATCTCCAAGAAGTATAATTACGTCACTGGGAGTAAGGGAGGCGATCGTTTCCGTTAGGGCGTCAAAGAATATTTCCGGCCTAAGCCAGGGAGGTCGATAAGCAGTGCCTACAATAACGAACTTAGTATTAATTTTGACGCGAATCCACATTTGCTCAACTTTTGAGCAGTTCACGTTTGGCAATATTTGTAAAGCTAGGTCTTTCTTAAAATAAAATCCAACCCCTCCGCCTCGATTACGTATAGCCGGCGGACGCGGTATGTGCCGCAAACGATAGCCTGGTACAGTCGGAGCACGTTCATCCTCACCTTCTTTAAGCCAAGTTTCGTTTATGGCCATAATATCTACATTATGGCGATCCATAGCCACCAGAAACTCGTCGTGTTTCGTCCCAAGTGAACCAGGATTCAAAAAACCAACTTTAACACAACGTATCTTAATCATCACATCCTATATATCCAAATATATACACACATACATATATAATCACATATCTATACGTAAATTTATAAACTACATATACATAATGAATTTTTATAGACGCATATAAGTTACACTTTAAGACAAATATAACACGCAACGCATTATAGTGTATATGTATTATTAGAATTATCAGGAAATTTGTATTTTTATATGTATAACTTAGTAATATCATATTATATGCAAGCAAATAATATTTACCATAATATAGTATTATGTAATATAGTTTCCAAAAATTGTTTTTATTTTTACTTACTTTTAATATATTAGTTTTTATTCTATAAAAAACCATCGACACTTTATATATAGAGGACATTACACCATTATTAATGTGACTATTAAATAATGAAACTATTACTTGAACTAGGCCTATAAATAACAATATAAACTTTAAGTGGCTGACGTTCAAACAGGACAACCGCCAAAAATTGCCAAGTCTTGTTCAGACCGAATCCGTTGCGCTGTTGTCCCTGGATGCTGCCTGGCATATATACGACCAGATCGGGTCCAAATAAACCGCCAACTATGTTGTTTTCCAAGTTCCCGGGCTTTCTTAAAAAGTAAATAATTTGTTTGCGTCAGCCTTTCATTAATATACAATCTAGAAACGTTCCCGTCCACAATGCCGCTAGTATCGATGCTGCGGCGAACCCGTGCGGCATTTAGTAATTCGTCGCGGAGCGATCGCCGCGCCAGACGTACAATAATGGTGCGCGATTGGTTGCTGCTGTCTGCCACACGTTGTCGCCCTATACGTTCGGCGTTAACAATATCGTTGGTATTTAATGCTACGCCAATTTTTTTTGATATCAAACAGGTTATATGCATTAAATTTTCACTATGCTTTTCGGGTACTCCTGTTATACTTATTTCATTGAGCATATTTTCTTGTTCACGTTCATTTAATTCCTGTTTTAATTGGGTAATTAACTCCGAGGACTTTGAATCACATGCGTGCTCATTTGTAGTGGAAAACTTTTCCTCTAATGCAGAAATACGTCCCTCCATTACATCAATTCGTTTGTTGAACTCAGTAACGTTAGAATTCAAACAAACGAGCTCTTGACGAAAAGAAATCATTTCCTGTCTAACCGAAACCAGGTCCGATCTGAGTAATTTGATTTGTTGAGCCAATAAAGTAAACGGATCGCTACTGTCTGGGTTCGTGTCCAAAAAATTATCTTCGGCCATTTCAAAATCCAGACCCATAGGCAAGCCTGACTCAGAGGAAGTTCGGGAATCACCGGTAGATGCAATTAATGAGTTCCTTTCCTGTGCTAGGGGTTTTTCCTTACAACCTCGGCATAGCCAGTTGGGGGGCGCGCGAGAATCTGTAGAAGTATTGACCCCGCATGATCGGTGAAATATACACGCACATATCGTACATTTAACGCCATCTGCCGAGGAGAGGAATTTTCCGCACTGGTTGCATTTATTAGCCATCGGTAATAATAAGGGTTACTGATCACTAGATGGCGCTATAAATATTAAATTAAAATTAGTTTATATAGATTTTTATTTATTATTGCTCTCTATCAATCACTTTAACGGATCTCACTATCTCACTGTAATCCAATAATAGTCCGTTATACACTTGCGTTCTCAATACTCATATGACTAAGTATATAATGCTAATTGTTTTCAATGTGTGAAGGTATAGTAAAAACTATTTACACTAATAGTCACTGTATAATCACAAATTGTTTTAGTTATAAACTGGATAATATTTATTCTTGCGATTTGTTTAATATATACTATTGTTAAGTGTCACATAAACAACGTTTTAATAAACTTTTTTCACTTGTATTGTTTGTTTTATTAATTTATTTAGGAGATAAACTGCACACACACAATACAGCTGTTACTACCGACCGCAGAAAAAAGCATTTAACAAAGATGGTAAAAAAAGTAAATAAATATTTATACAATAAGCAAAAACGAAACTAATACTAATAAGTAATGTTCGTGTAGGTACGGGTGCGTCCGTAGTGCGGGCACTTGCACTTGCGTGCGTGACGCCACCCGAGCGATCACTCCCATCCCACAACAATAACTAATAACAATAATGTTGTACGTACGGGTGCGTCCACAGTGCGAGCACTTATAAGCACACCTATAATAACTAATACAAATAAGTAGTGTAACGTGTATGTACGGATGTGTCCGTAGTGCGGGTATTTGTGCTCGAGTACGTGACGAAGCTTGCGGATTCGACACGCCGCCCGAACGACGAAGTGGATCACTTACTGACTACAACACCCTACAATAATAATACTAAACAGTGTTTGTGTAACAGATGCGTCCTTAGTGCGGGTACTTGTGCGCGTATGCGTGATGAAGCGCGCGGGCCTGATACGCCGCCCAGGCGACGGAACGGATTACCTTCTAACCACACCACCCTACAATAACTAATACTAATAGGTAGTGTAACGTGTACGTACGGGTACGCAGTACGGGCACTTGCGAGCGACGCAGCGAGTTATTCTACTGACCACACCACCCTACAATATTTAATATATTTAATAATAATAGATTAATAGATGTTAGTGTACGTACGGGTGCGTCCTCAGTGCGGGCACGTGCGCACGCGTGCGTGAGGGAGCGCGTGGGCCCGACACGCCGCCCGAGCGACGGAGAGGGTCGCTGGCGTCCGACCACACCACCCTGCAATGACAATATACATAACAGTCAAAATAAATACAAAACAATGTCTCAATTGTGATTCGTCATCTCGAAGGAGTGCTTCTTGGCCGTATGAAACGGAAGCCTGATGACGATTTACACATAGAATAAAATTAATTAAGACCGAAGAGTAAGACCGAAACTGGAGTCATGCGCAGATCGCGCGCTAGCTTTGTCTCTTTCACTCCACTACAGAGTCCTAATAAAGATAATGGGAAACTGTTATCAAATTATTGCATTGTCATCCACCCTTAACACGTGTGCAAAGTTCCAAACTTGTCGGATTTCTGAAAACTGGTGAAAATTGAACTCAAAGATTCCGTTACATACATACATACATACATACATCCCAAGCTAATAAAAGCGTATTAAAAAAAGAAAGGAAAATAAAAATTATGATTTGACTAGAGCCCACATATAGAACTCATTTACAAGGTGGTTTTCACATGGAAGAAGGATTAATTTGTAATTATTAGTTTGTTAAAAACTTACCAAGCACATAACTTTTTGCAATATATATAACTTTTCCCGTTGCTTAATGAGATCATAGGGTTTCCGTCTTCAAGTAGAGAACAATTTGTTACTGTAACTGAAATTAAAACCAATATTAAAATAAAATAACAAACCATCTTTTTATCTACTAAAATATTTATAAGAGTTTCGTAAACATTTTTTTTATTTGCATAACGGCCATTTTGCCATTTTTTACCTGTTACGACCACCATAGATAAAGAATTTTTGGAATTTCAATGCGATTTTTGGCCTTCAAAATATACAATAATCATAGAGTTGTAACTTATAAGTGCCATTAAATTAAAATAGATTTTCGATTATCGTTTTTTTATTCTAATTAAAAAGTCAATGTGATAAAATAATTATGATGGAAAAAATGCCATAGACAAAAACTTTCTAAACCATTATGTTAAAAAAGATAAAGCTGAGTGGTTACCACGGCCAGGGTGTCTCCGGAGAGGGCCATCTTGCTATATATAATATACTAACCACCATGTGTCAATAAGTTCCTGAAACACAGCGGTCGCACGAGGCAGGCGGCTGTGGCCAGGTCCCATATCGCCAGCTCGGCGGACGTGGTCACCACGGCCAGGGTGTCTCCGGAGAGGGTCATCTTGGCCGCTTGGGACGGTAGGGCTGGAATGTTAATTGTTATTCTTAGTGTTTTATGAGAGATATATTGTTTATTAGAAAATGTACCTATACTATGTGACCTATTTAAGTTGTGGAGGGATTTTTTTGAAATACTATTCTGAGTCACGACAAGGGATTGGGGATGTACGAGTACATGTTTGTCACTTATTCGTTAATTCAGAATAAAAATTTTAAGATAAGTGTCTTTTGAGCCTATTACTATTCAGATTTAAGTAGTTTTTTTTTAAGCTATGTTGTTAGTATGTGATGAATGAGATTTAATGGGAATTAAAAGTTTACAACTCCGTCGTGCACATTTAGCGCGAGCGTATATCTGTGATGTGTATACCCATAGGTCGCATTAGAGTGCGTGTGAGTGTCTCGTCTATAACACAGTACACACCTAAACAGACGGACGTCTGTTTAGGTGTGTACTGTGAGTATGTTTGTCTGCTATGTTTATGTATATGGGCGTGTGTATCAGGCGCGGTCGCAGCTTCAAATTTTGGGGAGGGTCACAA
This sequence comes from Junonia grisea, assembly GCA_018235645.1. NCBI lineage: Eukaryota > Metazoa > Arthropoda > Insecta > Lepidoptera > Nymphalidae > Junonia > Junonia grisea. The sequence goes on from DVXP01003713.1 coordinate 7,883, forward strand.
GTTTTGGGGGGAGGGTCACGAATAAAATACTAAACTTCATAGTACAGATATTTTGTGCTTTTTCTTATTCACTTAAAATGTTTCCGTTAATATTGAAAATTGGATATTTTGACATGTTTTATCTGCATTTTTACATTTCCACCAAAAATGTTTCCTTTGACATGCATGGTTTTGGGGGGGGGTGTCATGTCCCCTGTGACCCCCCCTTCGGCCCGCGCCTGGTGTGTACATACCTAAGTGCGGCAGCGCGCGCGTGGGTGTGGGCGCCAGTCGCCAGGCGTGCAGGCCGGCGTCCGCGCACGACACGCACGCCCAGCGCGCGTCGCACGCTATACACGTCACGGGCGAACCTGCGGGGGGAAATGTAGATACATTTAATAATTAAAACTAGTTGTTTTCCATAACTTCGCCTGAATAAAATTAATATTTAAAAAAAAAATATATTTCTTTAACTTGAACACACTTTCAATTAATAGTCTAAGTTTATTGAACACAGACTTACCTAAATAAGTTTCCCAGATAGGATCGTTCGAAGCGGAGTTGTTTGGTATTAGTTCGAGTCTCGATAACGTTCCGTAGTAAGTATTGCATCCTTTATTCACAACCTAAAAGTAAAAAATCGATCCAAATTAATCTTTTAATGATATAATATTAAGGATTATAGAAAAAACACAACAATTGATAATTCCTGAAGCCCCAGCTACCCCAGGAGACAAGCAAGCACGCTTGGGGTATATGTCGACACTATTATTATTAATTCTAACCTGTAATCTCAAAGCCCCAGCAGCGCGTACAACCGGGCCGACTGTCCCCAGCGCAGGTGCGGGGAGCGCTGGCACAGTAGTGGTAACTATCTCAGCCGCAGGGCCAGTAGTTCCTGTACCCCCCGCGCCAGGGGACACGCAGGCCCTCTTGGCGTGTAAGTCGTCCGCACTTGGTCCCGGGAGTGCAACTGCTGTGCGCTTGCGTAAGCGCTGGTCGAGCCCTCTGTAAACAATAAGAATAATCAAATTCGAACAAATAGTTTGGGAGATATGAGCGAAGAAACATACAAATATATAAACATACACTTTTGAAATTTGGCACACATTTTTAGAAGCTCGTATAGATTAACATAATATTCAAAAACTAAAAAATTCTACTAACATTACACACATTGACTTGATAATCACTTTTTGGTTTAACTCGATTAAAAAGAGTTTATGTGGTATGATCTTGTAAAAAGGAAAGTATTGTTTTATACACGCGTCTTGTATGTCCGTTCTTTTCTAAACAGCATGACCGATTTAAAAGTGTAGTGTCATTCAATTCGTGTTCTTCCTATCTGATGCCAACAAAATTAATTTGGCAGAATTTTGTCCCTTATTTTTATTTTGCCGCTTAGTTTGTTAGTACAGATTATATATCATATAGTCATCGTACGTGACATCATCAAAAAACCAACATGTCAGGTGCATACATGTATCTATAATAGGGTTATTTGTTCTTTTCTTTTAATTTTATTTTTTAATACACAGATAACAATTAAGTATATAAGATAACGTACGTATCGTTCTTAGGTATAGCGTGGTTGCTAACATTGGGATGAATAATTATGTCGTCTCGCCGCTCCACGCGGATGCGAGACTTGCCCTGCGATGATGTACTGAAGCAACTTTCTGTGGCCGGCTGGGATCCTAGTGATTCGCTGTGGAAAGTATTAAGCTTTAGAATTTGGAAAATAAAAAAAGTTACACAATAATTATATATGGCCATTTTAAAAGTGGCACTATTTATAATACAGTTGGGCTGCTAATTTATGCACAAAACTGTATAACATGAAAATTATTTTGTGGTATTTAATGTGGTAGTTATCAAACAATCAGAACAAATAAATTCACAAGAAATATAGTTATAATACTGAGCGTGGAAAACACTAGAAGCGCGGAACATCCTGACAAGCCAGTGCAATTAGGTTTCTGAAATTCATTTATTTATTGAGCTTATGTAGTTAAAAGCTTGTTTAATCAATATTTATTATAGCGATACAACTCGAGTTTTACTCGAGTGACTCGAGTGATTTAGTCTGACTCGTCACTCGAGTGGAAAAAAATTCAACTCTAGAAAATGTGACTCGAGTGACTGAGTGGACTCGAGTGAGAGAGTTTGACTCGAGTCAATGCTCAAGGCAGCGGATGCGTGAAAGCGATCCCGCAGAAGTCATTTTCATGCTGATAGCGGCCATAATAGGGGTTTTTAATGAGTAAAGCTTTCGTCGGACGTGCGCGTCTCGATCTGCGTTCCACCGGTCCACTGAGTGCTGCTGTGAATGTGTCAGTGCGTTACTTGGCGTCGGCGCTGGTGAGCGGGATGTAGACGGGCGTGATGCGTCGCTTGCCGTCGGACGTGCGCGTCTCGATCTGCCGGTCCACGGGCCGCAGGGGGGGCAGGGAGGGGGACTGGTACTGCTGCTGGTGCGGCTGGTGATGATGATGTTCACTCTGATGACAAATAGTTAACTGTGAGTCCCAGTGGTGGATATAAGCTTGGTACCATCCCAGGCCCAATTCATAAGTCGCCCCTAACTTAAAAAAACATTCGACACCTTCCGTTCCCTGTCTGAGATATACTGATTTAACAAAATTTTTTTTTTGTTTTTTTGTTAATTGTGCCCCCTTAGGCCCTATCAGGCCTTTGGGTAAATCCACCACTGTGAGACCAATATGTCAGGTATATTTGTATTGGTAATAATTTTGTTTATTCTTCAAAATTTGACAATTAATATCCCACTAAAAATATAACTAAATATTCGTATATTTTAGACGATGTCAACGTAATCATAATGACTATGTATTATCGAAAAATACACTAGATTTTTGCCTTACTCGTTTCGTCTTGACGGAGACACTACCGTGTCCCCAAATTTGTTCTAGCTTGTTTTTAAAACTGTCATGATTAATTTTGAGCTTGAATATTTTTTTACCAAGAAAATGAAGTCTTACTAGAAGGATTTTCAATAACAATTCCACATTTTTACCTGTGACTTATCACTCTTCGGTGTCGTTTCTTCCTTAAGCGGTTCCTTCTTAGCTTCCTGCTTTTCCCGAGCCAGCAATATCTCCGGACACTCCACTAGCAAATTAGACGTATCACC
>DVXP01003714.1:0-11015 GCA_018235645.1 Junonia grisea
AAACATCGTGAGGAAACCTGCATGTGCCGGAAGAAATTCTGACACATGTATATCCACCAACCCGCAGTGGAGCAGCGCGAGCAGTGGATTTAGCTCCATGACCTTCTCCCTAATAGGAGAAGAGGCCTATGCCCAGTAGTGGGATATGTACAGGCTGTGTTACGTTATGGGTAAAGTCAACCAGCTTGAAATGTCGCAACATGAGTCTAATTAGAATTTATACATATGCCCGTCCAAGTAATCGACTCTGATTAGTAGATACCTAATTTTTATTGCGCACAATTCAGATAAATCAAATTTCGTGAATCGGACTACACATCACTCTGTTTAACGTTTGAAAGGTTGATTTCTCTGATAAGGGTTCATTCAAGTATAACGTAACGCAGGTTGGGGGGAGGGGAGGGTCTTGTAAAACGTTACGGTGCGTTATGGGGCCGGAAGTGGGTATAACAACAACGCGTTACGTAACGACATAATTGTGATTTTTGGATGAAATGGTCTCGAAAATTATTTTAGTGACCATTTTCACCTAAAAATTTTGGTAAAATTACGTAACGTCTACGTTACGTAACGTCTACAGAACAACGTTACGGTGCGTTACATGTTGGGGTGGGGGGGTCTAAAATCTTCAAAAATTGCGTTACGTAATACTTGAAATAATAATTAATTCTTCGGTATTCAAAGGTTTGTCACAAGCAAAAAAAAATTCTTTTCATGATTCTCGTTAAAATAAAACATTATAAAAAATAACAAAAATATAAACTTACAAATAATTATATTAGCCACAATCGAAAAAGGGGCTAGCCACTTCAAATGCGTGATCAAACAAATAAGAATCATAGGTAAAATCATCGCAGCCAAGTATATTCGCAAGTCGGGATATCCTACAAACAAAATAAATAAAATAAAATATGTATAAAAATAAACGATTAATTTGATATTTAATAAAAAGATCTTGATTTTGAATTCTATTCTATTACTTGAACTTTAATGTAAAATCAATAGAAGGTTTTTTGATTTTTTGTTTCATAACTTGAAGCTGGATGGAACTAAAGTTTGAAATTAATATGGACCTCATTCAATGTTTATAAAGTCTAGCTGGTTGAAAGTTGACTAGATTTTTTATAATACGTCCGAAGAATGAAAACTTTCTTATGAAAACTTAGGTTGCAGTAAAATTCAATAGGACCTATATAAATTTCCTATTAAAAAAATTAAGCGAAACAACGTTGAGACTCGTGTAACGATTAATTTATGTATGTACATCATAATTATTATTATTTAATGTAATTGTAATTGGTGCGAAAAATAATCTTCCAAGCAAAATCTGTCAACTGCGTTTTTGCTTACAACTTTTGAAACTATAAACATTAATGATTTATTACAATTTTAAATTTACAATATTTTTATTAACATTTGTAACCAATCCTGGCATTGCTGAAAAAAAAAATAAAAAAAGTGGTTCCGCTGAGTTTCTTTCGCGGTAGCTTCTCAGATCTGAGGCTCAACTCCGAAATCGCAGTAGATTCATATGACTTTCAAAAAGCGAATGTAAAATTCCTACTTTGAAATAAAATAGAAATAGAAATCATAGTTACCTGGCCCAAGTCCCTCTATAGTCGTTCTCTGCGTGTTTTCCACGAGTTGTTTTATAGATTTCGCTATGATAATCTGATAACAGGCGCAGGCACCGAACAAATCGATACATATTATAGCATCGATTGTGTACCTTTGAATAAACAATTGATAGTCAATTATAAACTTGAAATAAAAGTACTTTAAACGGATTTAAATCGCGTATATTAATTTTTTTATCATCCCGACGTTTCGAGCACTTTACAGCGTTCGTGGTCACGGGTAGACCCTCTACCAATCTCTAATAATTAATATACGCGATTTAAATCCGTTTAAAGTAGTTTTATTTCAATGAATAACAATCGCGAAAATCTACGACAGTGTCATTATAAACTTGACTGACGACATCTTTGTTATGACAGACTTTTAGATGACTTATAATTATGAAGAACAATTAATGATAGCAAATGCACTAAGCTAAAATTATAAATAAGATTATTTTTGATAATTAATTCTATTCAAACGGATTTGGTCTAAATAGGAATAGGAATAGGAAGTTATCCAGTACACCTATTGGTCAGAACTAATGGAGTCTCAAAATGGTCGTTTTTTACGACTAATGAGACGTCAGGAGATTCTTTGTGAATATACGGTTGATGGAAGGATGACTATAATAGGTCACTTTACCTGAAGATTTTCGAATACTTCGCGACTTTAGGGTTTGGAAAGCAGGCCATGGCAGCTTCACCGACATCCGGGTAGGACATCGTCGGCACTCTAGTTCTTCTATACAGCACTTGAGCTGATATCACTAAGATCTGTCAAAATTATCATAGAAACTCGCATATTAAACCAACTTCTAAATTGAGGAGTTTATTTAAAATAATTTAAACTACTGTTTGAAAATAGATAATAATTATTTTTTTATATGTTGACAGTACCAACACTGCAGTCTGCAACTGTTATCGGTCGCGGGTTCGATCCTCGCCAATGACAGACATCTATATTGGCCTATATAATTTGTCGTGATATGCGTGGTTTGTGTTTGTATAGTGTGTGTTTCTGGATCACCGACACAAGATACAATAATCTTACTGGGCCGATGAGTGGGAAGCTTTTATGTTTATATAACTATTTAATCAATGAATTTTTACAATCACGTTTTCTTTCAACTTAAACATAGGAAAACTTAGGATGCGATTTTAAGGATTGAATATGAGGTCTATACGTCACTATTTTTTTTTAACTGGTCTGGATATAATATTTTGTACAGTGAAAATGGGTTGTGCAAACGAGAAAACCTAAGTCAGAACTTTGGTCAGACAGCATTTTTAGACAGTTTTTTACCTGTTAGTACTTAGTGTACGTTGAGAACCTTCGCAAGTACCTACTACAATAATTTTGATGCAAAAAGCTGTGCGGACCGTCGTCTCTCGTTCAGGCCGCAATACTTACATATAAGCAGTAGGTCATGTACATTCCGAAGAGGATGTTGAACGGAACACCGATGAGGATACCAGCCTTCATGTACGCCACGTGGCCGCCGAGAATACCGCCTCCCAAGGCTCCTTTTACCATGTGGGCCACGGACCCAATGACCCTAAATAAAAGTAAAGATAAGTATCAGCCTGTATCCCGTCGTCGTAAAAAATGATAGTCGCGTGCGATGTGCCCTCGGAAACGAGCATGTTCCACTGAGTAATTCTGACGACGCCTATTGTGCAGCGATAACTGCTGCCTCTCTGTTAACTATGAGTTGTCAACAACTCATCGCCAACGAGTTATAGGCATTTATACATGCCATTAACACCACGGACAAAGTGAGTATTATGCAAATCTGCAAATCTGACTCCAAGGAAAATGAGATTAGCAGAGGCAAAGTGCTGCTCATCCAAACCATTAGAAAGATCGACGAGATGCCGTCACGCAGAAGGGATGGAACGGAAAAGAGTATCCAGGACATCATCAACCTGTTCAAGATGACCGACCCGAACGACGTGCCCGCTTTTGTCGCGAACGAGCAGCATACACTGCCCTCTGTCACATTTGTCACCAGGCTACTTAAGCATATTACATTCTTGAAGACAAGCCTGGCCATTGTACAATCGAAGTTTTAGGCATCAGATGAAACCATGAGTGAGGTGCGTGCTGAGATAATGCTATTAAGTAGTGCTACTTCGGTATGTATGTAGGTCACATGACGACACCTCGAATGTGAATATGAGACGCGGGGCGACAAATGCTTTCAACGGCAGTTTCGTGTTTGTGACTGCCAACAGTAATAACGATGCATCACGTCACTCAGCCGATGGTTCATCGACCCCGATAGAAGCGTTGCCACAGCGATGTAGCCCAACTCCCAAAAGCACTTACGCTGCGATTGTTGCTAAGAAACCTATAGCATCTCAGAGTAAGCACCAGAAAAGGGCAAAGCAGATCCAATGTGACCAAATCCACAAACATCTGAGTCAACAGGGTTTTTCAAAAGAACCAGGTCGATACAGACGGATTTATCAAAGTCGAGAAGAAGAGGAAGAAGCCATCATGCCGGAACCAATGCGGGAGCGCTTGCTAGTCTTGAAAAAAGATCGTAAGTCCTTTTTCGTAAAGACGCGTAAAATTTTTGTCCAGACAAAAATATACGAGTAATTCGTCCCTACCTCCAACATAATCTTAACCTATATCTGTTGAATAAAGCATATTAAATCCCTGTGTCTGCTTAAATATATAAAGAACTAATAGTAACGAACCCAGATGGTTTAGGAACCGCCCTAAACTTGACGTAATCGAAGGCATCCTCCTCTTCTTGGGTATTAGCGAAGTTCTTCCAGTTACCACGACATCCACCGGATGGCTGAGGACCGGCCTGAGAAGGATTTGATAATTGTAGACGTATTTTTATAATGAACATTTGATAATAGACGTCTGTGTATTATAAGGCAGCAGTATTTTTGTAATGCTATATTTTGATGACTCATAAAAATCAATTATTTTTTCATGGTATTATGTAATATTAAAAAAGTTGCATATATCAGATAGCATAGGTACTAGAACGAAATACTGTAAAAAATTAATGTGATTGAAAAACGTTACACATTTTCAACTAGTTTAAATAAATGTTTTAATAAGAAATTTTGACATTGAAGAAGATAGTTCTGACCAAATTTTAGTTAAGACTACGAAATTTATACTTTTCCACTTCTTTAGACATATCTTTAAAAATACCACATACCATTGTTTAATAAAACGATATTCACTGAAAATACTATAGAAAAACCATTGAAAATATCTAAGAAAAACTTTCTATCAAAAATATTATCCGTCACTGATTTTCGAATTCTTTTTTCGGAGTCTTTATTCTTCTGTCAAAGGAAAAGAGTAATTGACCGACCAGTATCTAAATAGTTTAGTTAAAAATAAAAATATTTTAGTTTTTTTTACTAGACTTCTTTAAATTTATTTTTTAACGACTTCAAAAGTAGGTTATCGATTACATACATTTGTATACATATATTTTCACTAGCAACGTAACATTTACATTTAAATACGATAAATAATAATCTATTAACTTAGTCCTTCAAGCAAGTACAAATACAAAATTTTTGATATCAATATGAAGGTTTACATAAACGTATTTATGTATATTTCTCCATGCTCATCTCGGAAACTTTTGAAGATGACCATTCTTTTTTATTGTCTTAAATATAACTTAGAAAAAAATGTGATTGAAATTCGTTCAGTAGTTTTTAAGATATTGAATAATACTAGTTTGGTATACCTTATTATGATTGTGTATACCTATCTATCTACAAATTGAGAAACTCAAAAACTTGAGATTTGTTCTACATCTTGATTAAATGCTTATATCTTTGATTATATAATGTCGTTTATACCTATGTATATTGTTTACTCATGCTGAAAAGCTTTCTGACAGATGGACAGACAGACATATGGACATGATGAAACTATAAAAGTTCCATTATGGCTACCAAAAAACACAAAAAATACAATCAACTAACTGTTGCCTTTGGCTTCTTTCACCCACCTCAAAAAAACTTTATTTCAGTTTCATTTAATTTTTTTATTTCTTATTTTTACTTACCATTTTCGTCTTGGACCTATGCAAACGTTTAGATCATGTTCTGATCGACTCGTAATTAATTCAGGCAATATCTTTTACATTGTTTTTAATTAATATTCGTTTATTGCCATTTCTACAGTGTTTAACTCAATACCACGTACTTAGAACGTCATTGATACAGTTAAAATCCGTGAAGATTAATCAGCATTAAAAGGTAATAATCAAAAACATGCCATTACGCAGAATTATATGCATTAAAAAGATTTTTTTACAATTTCCATACTTATTCCGTCATAATACGGTTTATAAGTATGGCTTATATTGATTTAAATATAACTTTAATATCATAAAAGCGTGACAAATTAATAAGGTTTACTAAATAGATTTAACGGTACCATTTCGATCAATAGAACTTCTGATAATATTGGCTACATTGTTACTTTGGTTGCAGTTGAACAAATATGATCTGATGTGTTGCTGGAAAATGAAGAAGTTTATTTTAATATTAAGTTTGATAATTTCTTCTTTTTCTTTTGGCTTTCCAGTCAATGTAAGAGTAAAGATTTTCAATAGCTTTAGAAGAAACTTACAGGTAAATATTAAAGGTTTTATTTTACAGGAAACCACAACCAGTCAATATGTAAACGATTTATCAGAAAAATCAGCTGAAGATGTAACTGCTCCAAGTGTCGATGAAGATGTATGGTTAGATATGAAAAGAGATGATATACTGAGTACAAGTGAAATGTATGATGATCCATTGAATGATTTCTTTGCCAATATACGATATTTGGAAGAACTTCAAATAAATTCAGATGAAGTTTTACAGGTGAGTTCTAAAAGCGGCGATCCTGCAATATCAGAATCAGTAAGAATTCACATTGATAGTGTTGAAGAAAACGAGAGTGAGATATCGAGAAGTGAAACTCAAGCAGAAAATAAAGATGCAAATGACGAAAAAATATCGGGTGACCACGCGGAAATAATTACTGAAACTAGAAGAGTGAATGAAGGTCAAAATATTGAGAATAAATCAGATGACGACAATGAAAAAAACAGTGATGTTGGAGAAGAAAATGAAAGTCAAAATAGTGAAAATAAATCAGGCGATGAAACTGAAAAATCTAGTGAAAAAAGAGAAGAAAATGAAGATGAAGATGTTGAAAATAAAGCAGGTATGAACGCTGAAACAACTAATGAAACTAGAAGAGTAAATGATGGTAATAATGGAGATAACAAGTCAAGTGAACATTCTGAAGAAGTCAGTGAACAAAAAACAGCAAACGAAAATGGAAATGAAGAAATTAATTTGAGCAAAAATGCTAAAGCATCTAGTGAAAAACAAAATACAAAAGATAATTTCGATAAATCAGGTAATGTTGAAGAAAAAATTGAAACTCTTGTACATGATGATGATAAATCTTGGGAGCACCAACTTGTCAACGGTGAAAGTGATTTAAAGAAGAGTTCTAAAAAAATCAATTACAAAATGACGAAACCCAATGATGAATCATATTCTGATTGGGATATACTAGATGATATATTAGATACAAGACGAATGATATTTGAGGATAATGATAGTTTGTTTGAAAATGTGAGATTGGACGAAATCTATGACGAAGAACCTGATGTTTTTAGAAGCGTTTCAGTACCAGAATATGATGCTACAGTTCAGGACAACAATTACGGTAAAGTTAATTAATAGGTATGATTTTCCTATTTGCTTACGATAAGGACGGATCTAAATACTTTGTTTTCTGCTTTTGCTATTATACATGTCCTGTACAAGAAGATCAGAAATTGATAAAATTAGCTAAAAGTGATGTAAGTAAATTAAACTTTGGTAAATACTTTTATCATGAACTGAAATGTATTTCCATATTGTTATAATACATCGATTAAAAATATTTATTCACTTCCTAATTTTTCAGATAGAGAGAGAATCGGTTTTCCAGTCCACGTAAACTCACCTAACTCATATGCTGGTCCTGCACGAAGAGGAAAATTATTCAACCCAAAAATTTTTACAATACAACATTTCAATCCTATAGATTTTAATCCCATAGTATCACGTTATGGTGCAAATATTTTACGAAATAATCGCTTAAGGACTTTAGCTAGACGAAACGAACACTATCGTGCACAAGATTTAGATCGATCCGCGGAAGCTATAGAATCTATGGTTGAATCTATGGAACCTAAAACCATGGCTGATTTTGAGTCAGAACAAATGTCTAATGCGTATCCTTACACGCCTTTATTTACTAAAACATCTCAAGAATCAGTCCCAAGTAATCATTATGATGATGTCATGTTAAAATTAATTCAAGCATCAGAAAATTCACAGAGTGCAGATAATTTGAGTTGGGAAAATGCGAAGTATAGAGGGCGTTTCAATAGTTTTAGACCTAACATTGTAATACCACCTCGTTTCGGCTTGTATAAGATCTTTAATATTTAGACTAATACTTTGGTTTCCTAGTAATGTAAACTAACATTATGGTGGCAAAATTCTGACCGTCAACATACATTAGGGTTTACATAGAAATGACCACTTTAACGTCTGCTAAGCATTAAGTTAAATAGAAGAATTAGATAGTGGTTATGAAACGTTGTCCTAGGAAACCAAAGAATTAGCGTTAAGCGATTAAATTATTAGTTATATTTTTCGAGAGTCTTTCAGATTTATAAAAGGTTTCAATAAATACTAATTTCTAAATTAAATCTATCTTTACATTACATTGACTTAGGATGTTCTATGTAACACCTACTTCTTTCCTGGCATATTTCCTGTTTTTTACCGTCTACTTATTATTTAAACCTAGGTTTTGAAAGGTAACTAAGATTTTTACACAGAGTTAATGCTGCGTGACTTCTGCAATCTTAAACGCAAACCAATAACCATTTAGAGCGAATATTGTTTACCTATTAAGGGTGACAATTGCTGGTAACAACCTAACCAAAACCACCTTATAGGTAATGATTGGCCGAACCTTAAGAAGGTCTTTATGACAACTTTCTTTTTTTAATGGTTGAAATATTAGGTATTATTGTTTGATGATATTTTAAGTTTTATAGTAGTAATAATATATATTAAAATCAATATGTTTTAATAACATTATGAAAGTACAAACGAAAACATACGGATCAAATAGACACAGAATCTTCTTTTTTAACCAAAGTAAAAAAGTAAAAGTTAATTGTTGTATGTTAAGCTGGATCTTTTTGTTCAAAACTTTTTTTGTACATATCCGTGTGCTTTTAACTACTCAGAGACCAAAATAGGTCTGACATAACAATTTAAGACTGAATAGGTTCCTTAATTATTCCACAAACTTAAAAACTAAAGGGTATGAATTAACCAAAAATACGCCCCTTGTATCTTTAAATACTTATAACTTCTAAATTAATAATGACAACAAAATAATTAATACCTCATAAGATTCTGTATTAAATAAGTAAGTTTTTGTGATACGTGGTCACTTTTTTTTGGTATGATAATTTTCCGTAGCACTCATTTGAAAATTTACAACTTTTCATATAAAACAGAAAACTCAGTCTTTTTCTAATTATTTTTTTTGATACACGTTCGCTAACCAAAAAATAGCAGAACTCAAAGATAGACAAGTTATTTGCCAAGACTCCTAAAAAAAAATTAAGCCTGTAACCGTTACAGTTTTGTTTTAATTAACATTTTTGTGGAACTCTATGCAAGATTTTGAAAAAATACAAAAATCGATAAAACTTTTAAACTACAAAAAATCGGATTACAACTTTTGGGGTCAGGCGATGGCAAATGACCTCCCCTTCACCCCTGTTCGATTTGATCCACACTTTCTGGGACACCCTCTATAGTAAGTATTTTCTACGAAGGCTTCTCAGGCAGACTATAAACATCAACAGTAAAATATAGATCTTCATACGAGAATGCAAGAGCAACAAGAATATCTGCAGAGTTGATTTTTTGAGAAATATACCTCTTTTAAATGTATAAACATTATTGACTCCTTAAACTTTAACATCAGATCAAAAATTCGCGGCACAGCGGGATTCGAATTCGGGATTTATGGGCCGCTTCGCACGCTGTGTCGAACTTCTTGATCTGATGATTCTAATAGACGGTCTAAGCGGCCGTGGTGCCGTCTATGGAGGAATCTTTGCAGAGTTCCTAACCATTCAAAGGTTCATTTTACAATGAATTCTTTGGCAAGAGATGACACCATGCTATTAAAAAAATTTGGTTACTGTTGACTACCCTCATATAATTTTCATAAATGCAGCGAATTTTCTCGAAAGATCTAGGTATATAAAATTGCATAATCCGTCAAATCGCATCTTTAATACCAGTTCATAGTTAGCGTGATTTCATTCAATTAAAACAATGAGTATTCTGTCAACATCTAACCTGTTTTATTAACCTAACCCCAAGGTAACGATGTAAAGTACACTTATATTGCTAGATAATGTTCTCTCTATATTAAAATTAGTTTTATGATACTCTTGTGTTGATTTACGGTGCTGTGACGCGATTTCTTACGTGTTTTCGCAAAGGACAATCATGTTTATGTGATTGTGAACGTGTGTTTTTGTGCATGAGGCCAATTTTGGTTCGGATTTTGGAATTGGCTGATTTTCGTAGATTTTGCAGAGAGCAAATGAAAATATTTAACAAGTAATTAGAAAAAATAAACCGACTTCAAAAGTTTACTGTAAAGCAAAGTCCTGGGGAGGGGGGGGGGGGGTTGGGTTATGTGAGATTATACTCACTAAAACCTCGATGCGATGGCCGCCACAGCACGGAAAACTGAGAGGCTGCGGGATTTTTTTCGCAGCATGTCTCGTGGCTTGCGGAGCACTTCTAAGCGGGGCGAAGAATGCTCTCACCCTACCCACACTCCTCGCTGGTGCGTAAACCGGCAGTCTGGTGCCATCACCGGACAGCGGTCCTCCTCTCGGTCATATGAAATGGACGCGTGAGACCCCTACTTCACGCACCCACGGCCGGAGAGAGTTGTCTATTTATTCCGCCCCGAGCACTGGGGCAGGCTAAGAGGCGAATGCCCAGTAGTGGTCTATTTACGGCGTCATATACCTATCGGATTCATATTATTTTATGTCATAATCCGAGCCGAGATGGCCTAGTGGTGCGAACACATGGATCTTAACCAAAAGATCATGAGTTAAAACCCTGGCTAGCACCGCTGGATTTTCAAGTGCTAAATTTGTGTTTAAATTCATCTCGAGCTCGGCGATGAAGAAAAACATCGTGAGGAAACCTGCACGTGCCGGAAGGAATTCTGACACATGTATATCCACCAATCCGCAGTGGAGCAGCGTGGTGGATTAAGCTCCATACCTT
>DVXP01003715.1:0-11015 GCA_018235645.1 Junonia grisea
TACAAACATCCGCCCCGAGCGGGAATCGAACCCGCGGCCGCCGGCGTTAATAGCGCATTCAGCACCACTACACCAGAACGGTTGTCAACGCGTCTTAACAAATTAATAGACATAAAACTAGACTATAAAACTTGTCTATAATATTAAAATGTATTTCCAATTAGGTAACATGCATGTTTATATCTATTATTCCCCAAACCTCTATCAGAATAATTAATCTTCATATTTATCTTCTCAACGGCGGAAGTTCTTCTCGACGATTTCTGATGTTACAAATGATAAATAGGTTTCCTTTGTAACAAAATATATCTAATATCCCAACACAAACCATGACTCCCCACGATACTTCAAAAGAATATTATGTATCTTATTTCACTTATTTATATTAACGGTAATCATATAAATTGACGACGACAGTGTTTTCGCAGTGGTCACTGCAACTGACTAAAGCGCTAACGGTCGCGGGTTCGATCCCCGCTCGTGGCAAACATCTGTATTGGCCATATGGGTGTCTGTCGTGGTCTGGGTGTTTGTGTTTGTTATCCGATACAACACAACACAAGATCCAATGATCTTATTGGGGGGCCGTTGAGCGGGTATCGTTTATCGTTTAAATCACTTAAAATTGCTAAAAATGATATGTCTTGTGTCAAATTGGCCAAGAATTGAAGAATTGAATTGGATTGACATCTACGTAGATTTAAAAGTTAAAATAGAAGAAGTAGTTAAAGAAACAGAAGCAACAATCAATAAAATGAATATCAAATCAGATATCGCAGTTATGCTAATGGCTGATCCGTATCCATAATTGATAACTGCGACGCCACATTGCACCGAGATTAGTTCCACACCATATATTTGCATTATTAATACTAAAGCCATAAAATGATGACGTTCAGATGACGCAGAGATGATCACTCGCCTTCAGATAGACATTGTAAGGAATTTAACAAGCTCCTCTTTGTTAGGATTCTAATGGCTTCAGTACATTATTTCTGTATAATAAGAATTTTTTATGGGAAATTTGATGCTTCAAGATGCAATTCTTTTGAGGATTTTGATCAAAATAGAGGTTTCCCTCTACTAAATATTGGAGCAACTGCAGATGCTACTATAAATTAAATAGGTATTAATAACGATACTGAAAACATTAAGCAATTTTTTCTAAAATGTGTCAATTTCAAGTCGTGACAACACATTTAGACTAAAGATATACATTTCAGTGATTATTAATAGTCGATTAATTCGTCTTTTTGATTAATTACTTTCCTAAACGGTTAACTGCTTGATCCTTTTGCACATGTCAATGAAGTTTACATATTATAATTATTAAATGATTGATTACATATACATATTATATCATTATATAATACTGTTTTAGAAGCTAGCTAGATATTACTACCATTCAAACGATGGTGTATTCAAGTGGAAAATCAATAATTGGTGACATGGAGAATAGGAGATACAAATCTTTTCCAGTCTATTATTATAAGTGTAAATATTTCTAAGACATTTTTTATGGTATAGGGGCAAACGAGCTGACAGATCACCTGATGGAAAGTGAATGCTGCCGCCCTTGGACATTTGCAACACCAGAGGTGCCTCAAAATGCGTTTCCGGACTTTTAGGGGGAATGGATGTGGAAAGGATAGGGAAGTGGTGGGGAATTGGGCCTCCGGTAACCTCACCCACGCGGCGAAACACAACGCGAGCGTCATTTGACGCCGGTTTTCTGTGAGGCCGTGATGTCACTCCGGTCGAGCCGGCCCATTCGTGCAAATGCTTGGCTCTCCCACGTAGACTATTTTTTATATATAAAAAATATTTTATGATAACTACAATCAAATACGTCAATAAGGCAAGGTTGGCAAGAACCATAGTAGTTTAACTACAGATGGTGGTGGCTATGATTAATAGTAATTATTATTGAGTTTTGACAGTTCGAAGGGGTTCAATACTATGTAATAACGTAATATATAATCTTCGACATGAACCTAATGATTTTCTCGCTGATGAATGATAGTTATTAGGATCGGTGTTGTTAGAAATGGTATCAAGCATTAATAAAAAAATGACCGAAATGGGTGCCTTTAACTTCGACGGATGCCATGTAGTGGTTACAGAAACTGTGAAAAATCAGAAACCTGTGAATAACTTGATAAACAATTAGCAAACTCTAGTAAAATCCGGAAATAAATTTAGAAAGATGACGATGACGAATAACATTTAATGACGACAAGTTACCGTTCAGATAATGGTAGTTTTATTAGTAAATAACAAAAATTGATATATTACTACAGACCAAATGAAGAACTTATTTCCTCTTGTTAATTACATATCGGATAAACATCATTAACATGAAACGAGTTTTAAAGGTTCTTGAGGTCATAGAGCAGTCGCTCTTTTAATAAGTATCCGAATTCGAATATAACTAGGAACCATTAAAATATTTAGAAGATTGCATTAGATGGTTATCAATTATATAGTGTACATATACAAAACACATACATAGATAACACATGTATGCTGAATTTCCTACAACTTCCTAGTAAGGTGGAAAATATTAGCTAAAGGATATAGTTGATGAAGTTACTAAAATATTACCTTAGTCCTTGCGTAAGTTTAATTTTCGCGCAAGTTTCTTAGACTTGTAATATTGCTTTGATTAATACTTTAACAAAATAAATACTAGAGCTAGCTATACATTAGATGACACACTAGAGCTACATATATGAGGCCGAGGACGTGCTGCGAAAGCGATCCCGTAGCCTCTCCGTTTTTTTTCGTGCTGTGGCGGCCATCGCAGGGGGTTTTAGTGAGTGCAATCTCACATAACCCGGTCTCCCCTCTAGGAGTCGGGTATCTATGAAGATTTACCCTGCGTCAACAAAAAAAATAGCTACATATATTAGAAATTGAATTCAAAAAAGTTTAAAAACAATGGTATTTTAATATAGGATTTCCAATACATTCCCTGTTCAATGGACAATGTTTGACCAATTAGGTCTTAGTGTAATGAAAGGAATGATTACAGTTAACGAGAAAATTGATTTGATCCCAGATTTAATTTGTTCACCTGCTTGTAACTTGCTTTAAACGACTGATTAGTTAAATAGCAGTTCTCTCTTATGTAAATACATTGTACAATCAGTGTAAAGGAAAATAAATAAAGTCGTAACTCATCTCTGGAACAGATGGCCAATTAACCATAAGACTGATGTATTTTACAATTTCCATGATAGTTTTTAACATATTTTAGTTATGGTTAGAGTGGTCAGTTTTCTTAAATGTGAACTATTTGTGTATACAATGAGTGGAACAGTTAAACACACCTATCCATGTATAATAAATCCTTATGAGGCTCGATAGGCAGCTGGGTCAAGGGCTTGATGAAGATGGCGGTACTCCTCCTGACCACCGGTGGCTTGGATCCTGTTCCCGCCACTAGTTGGCCTCTGTATTTTATATTTTTAAATATATTTTATATTTTTTGTATTTTATATTTAAAATATACAAGAAAGATAAAATAAACTAATGACGACAATAATAATAATTGTAGCAGTCAAAATAATGATGTAAAGGTTCATTTATCACTTTTTTTAAAAGTAAGTCGCCCATGTAGAGCATTTGAAACTTAGATAACTCAATTTTTTGACGCAGGGTAAACCTTGTTAGATACTTTACTCCTGGGGAGGAGATGGGGTTATCGTTATGTGAGATTGCACTTACTAAAAGCCCTACGATGGCCGCCATCAGCACAGCAACGAAGAGGGTACGGGATCGCATCCGCTGTCGCTCCGAATGCAACTTATTAACATCATGGTTATGCTGGAATATTAGACAATGTTATAACCATTACAAACATCAATATCTAGTCGATAACAAATTGACTTTTAAAAATAAACATGGCAACATATACTCTGTATTATAAAAATATTTAAATATAGATTGATAATAATATAATTACCATTTTATTATGCGCTATCTGATCGTCGCTGCATTCTTGCCTTATCATGTTCGGCATATCTTTTTTATCAATGGCGTTTAGGACTTTGATATCTGACGAGGAAACAAGGCTGGTCGTAGTTTCGTGTATACCGTCATATTCGTCGCTTTCCTTGTAATCGTTTTCGGCAGACCACCCCAGCTTCGCATGGGTATTACTAACTTTTTGAAAATGAAACAGACTATTTTCACCGAGATAGTGTAGCTTCCCGACACTGAAAGAATCTCTTAAATCGACCAAGTAGTAGACCAAGAACCTATCGATTTCCAACAAACAAACAATCAAATTATTCCTCTTTATAATATTAGTGTAGACAAAATTCAAATTTCCACAAAAAATACATTTTAAATTTTTAAGATTGTAGCTTTTTTTATTGTTATTAAAATGAGAACCAGTTCTAGATCACCTGTTGCTAAGCTGTATATAAATAAATATGTATATCGCGGTGGTAGGTTAGTAGGTCACCAAATTTAATATTTTTAGTTCTTATTCTCATTTCATTTCGCCTTTTAGGTGGTATAATTAGAATTATGCAAACTTTACCATTCTAACCACTCATTTACAAGTTTTGATGCTTCTAACTCAACTGCATTTATATTTGCCTTTCTACAAACCCAAACTGAGAATTAAATGATTATCAAAATAAGTAAGATTAAGATTAGAAGGAGGAAAAATTATTCGCATTGTATATCATTGCGAAAAGGATAAAATTGACGTTATAATTCCTGGGTATCACTCAAAAAGAATCGATTAGATAAAATATGATGAATTAAATAAAATCACTTCAACATAATTCTTTTGCACTTGACAGCTAAAACGTGTTAGTCACAGCTAATTTGACTTTCAATTTCCTTAACCTCGAGTATTCCTGAAATAAATTGGCATTTCAATAAAACTACACATGAATCATAATACAAATATTTTTATTCAGCCGATAAACGCCGGCGCCATGATTACCAGATAACGAATTCGTGTTTACACTCGGCCACCTTATTATCGAAATGGAGAAGCTTCAAAGGAAATAAAATTACAATTGCCTATATTTACGTGTGAAAATTCTGTGAAGTTTTTAGAAATTTCTGGTATTGGTTTCCTTGTAGTGGAGGTGTGACATCAGTGACATCAGAACTATTAGAATTACAAAAGTCGCAATGAATTCGCAAGTTCCTTTGCCGTGACATCATTAATAAAATTGCTAGGATTGATTTTATCGATACCAAAAATGTTTGCATTCCTACGAACTAACCGTAAAAATCTTATATCTTTTCCATTAATACACATCTCAAGAACCCTTCGACTAAATTAAATTTTTCGTAGGAATAAAGTATTATGGACTTTTAATTAAAATCTGGTCCATATTTTGATGCTTTATTTGCACATAGGACTCCAAGATCGAGACATCTGTTTGTCAACGATTGACTGACGTCTTATAAATTATGTACGATCTTGGAGTGGCTTTTTTTGACGCAAGGTAAGTCTTCATAGATAGCCGATTCCTGAGGGGCAGGTGGGTTATAGGAGAATACACTCACCGAAAACCCCTGCGATGGCCGTCATTAACACAGAAACGGAGAGCCTGCGGGATCGCTTTCGCAGCACGTTGCCCCTCCTATTATCCGTTGCTCCACTTATAGCTGGTGGAGCACGACTCATAAGGGCGAAGAATGATCTCACCCTTCCCGCACCCACCTGATGCGTACCGGTAGTACGGGGCCATAACCGAACTGCCGTCCTCCTCTCGGCCTTATGAAACGGATGCATGAGAGGAGTCGGGTATCTATGAAGATTTACCCTGCGTCAACAAAAAAAAATACGTCTTCGAATGTTACATTGAAATAACATAGTTGCATTTTCCAAATGAATTTCTAACATGATATTTCTCATATTCCAGGTGTGCCATGCGGGTGCAACGGTGGTAGAGGGCCGGAGGGCGGCCGGACGGGGCTCGCGCGCGCCCCTCCGCCCGCCTGCCCCGCGTAGCGACACGCGCGATGCTTATGGCAAGCGCCCTGCCCACTTTGCTCGCGGTAAGTTACCAATTTAGCATGAATTCTTAATTTGTTGACAGATAATTAGAAATACTTCAAAGAGGAAATAAGGTTAAAGGTACAGGAAATGAAGAGGGAATGTCCAAAGTAGTTGATTAAAAGAATCGTTTTTTTCTCAGAAAGAAAATTAAATGTTCAAAATTGATGTATTTCCTGGTCTTTGTTAACATTCGGTTTGGTGTTGTCAATCAGTTGGGTAACCCCAAAGATAGAAGAAGAGAAGAAAGCTGATCGTCTCAAAACCTTTCTACGAAAGAGTAACATTTTGATAATTTAAGGAGGCGCTTTCGTACAAAAAGAAACTTATTCTACCAGAATTTTGTATGTTTCATAATGATAGTTCTACTATTACTGTACTGTCAGTATGTTAAATGGTGCTACTATCATATCGCATATTCAATCATCAACAAAAGAGAGTCAACTCAAAAAATCAAATACTGGAAAAAGTGGAAAATAATGGGACTTAAATCAATTTTAGAAAACGGATGGATTTTGAGTTAACTCTCTTTTATTCTTATTTCAGAATCAAAGAGTGTGAGAAATACAACTGTTAAATTTTTCAATCAATAATAGTATATCTCGATGAAGAAAGAAAGAAATTCATATGAACATGCTGTGACAAAAGTTTTTTTTCTTTTAAATCTAGTCTTAGTAAAAAAAAGTAAATTTAATTGTCAACATTAACTTATTACTCGATACTTTACTCAAAGGACATTTTTTAAATAACTATACTACAGTGACATAAAGAAGTGGACTGTCCATTGTCCGTGTAAAACGTGAGATCCGTTCTTATCGGCAAGTCTGCTCGCAACCACCTGTGCACGTCATTGCATACTATTACAGACAAAGTACATTGTCAATGATTTAACAAAAAAAAAATATTTACACAAGTATGCGACTTGCACAAGTTTTTTGGGTGAGTTCTTTTTCAGCCTACATATTTTAATCAAATTTTACGCCAAAGTATGAAATTTTTTGTTTAACTATTAATTGTTACGTATCTTGTCACTGTTACGTGTACATTATTCACGAAAAAATATTTGTATTACAATATATTGACTGTTATAGAAAAAATATGTCATTGCTTTAATTAGAAAATAGGTTATTCCCGGTTGTAACTCCATTCGTCTGGGAATGTCCTAGTCCAAAAATCTTGCGTATAATTTGTTGAAATAAATTTCAATTAATACTGTCAAAATTCTTAATTAAAGTCACGATAAAATAATTCTGTGTGTTTCATCATTTCAAATGTGTCAATTGATTTTATTCGATTAGTGTCACTTCGAGAACAATCGTATCTATGAAATTATTTATTTAAAGTTCATCAATAAAGTATACATTTTATAGTCTGTATAATGTTGCGTCCACACAAATGACCCCGATCGACTTTTTTTTTGTATTTATATTAGGAATAAATTAAATATCATTAATAGTCGGCTAATAGCATCAGAAACGTTTAATTAATACATTTTAATAATTTTGTTGTTTCTCTTTTCTTGTGCCGTGCCGGAACGGTATCGTCTGTTCCAATTATGTATAATGGCTTTATAATGGACGCGGCGTTAATTTACAACATTATCGATGTTTTTCTTTCTAAATTTATACCACTTAATTGTGAGACGTAATAAATTATAAATCGTTTTATTATAACAGACAGAAATACTTTTAATGATGACATTAAGTTAATTTCGTAGCTCCTGAAACATTCCGCGCCGAATAAATAAAGACAAGTTGCATACATTGACCGTTTAACTTTTTATCGCGATCGAAAACCCGCAGACATTCCAACAAACAAGCAAGTAAAATAAACACCTATGTTACACGAGGGAGCGTGGATCCCGTGGCAGTATAGCGCCGGCCGTTAGCAGATCGAGTCGTCTATAAAAAAAAAGTTAATCTGTCTATGACGCGTCGGTGTAAAAGCGCGCGTATTTTTCATTTCGAAAAATAACAGAATGAATTTAAAACTCTATGAAAGTGTTAATATAATTTTATAGCGATAGTAATTTATTTTTTTATTATTATATTAGTGTTAAAATGTCGATGGATTTCGTTAGAAGTGAGTCGAGAGTGTGATCAATGAACGGAAGTGATAGTCTTAAATTTTATGTATGATTTATTCAAGACCTTGGATAAATTTACTTTTGCTGATAGCAATTAAAATGGTAAGTATTCACCGATTTATGTGTTTAGTTAAACGTTTACCGCATGACGTCTCAATTTATATTATAATTAACATTTACGACACCTTACACTGTTGATATTAATTCAATACGTTCGTTATAGTACGCCATAGAATAAATAAATGTTAAATATACATATTTATATCTATGTATTTGGGTATAAAGGTTTTATTTTTTAAATTAAGTTACAATACAATTTTTTACGTTCAAAATTTTAATGGAGTTATCAAAATTGTAAAGTAATGTTTCAATGTCACTAATTAAGAATATCTAAAGGTGAAAGAAAAAAATAATTTCATTAAGCATAACCGAATTTACATTGTGAAATCACTTTCGTGGAAAAAAAATTAATTTCATTAAATCTAGTACCTCTTTTCTAGTTTCGTGAGAGTAATAGAGTCGTAAAATTAATAGTTTAGCTGTTAACGTTGAAACAAATTACATTGTGAAATATTTTATATGACATCAGTTGTAGTTTCATCAAAATATTTGGCAGAACGTGAAACTAATCCCGTGTCATGAAACTATGCATGCATTGTGAAACTTGACGTTTACACGTCGACTTTTTGGTGAAATAACGTCATGAAACAAGTTTCATAATATTAATTTCGATGTTAAATTTGGCTTAACGTAATACAACTTAAATAATATACTAAAAAAGAAATAGAGTCTTAAATACCAACAAAAGTACATGTTTAAATGATACTCGTTTAGAATAACTAACATAATGGAAAACGAAATTTAGAAACCACATAATAATAGTAGTGGATTTTTTTAATGACTATACTTTAGAATAATGCGAAAGATCTCAGTCATACAGCCAGTTTTCATAGACAAACTAACCCTCAATTGCTGTTACGTTTAACACCATACCTAAATATTCAAAGAGCAACAAGTTTTTATATATTCAGGGCGGTTTTGTAAATGAAACGAAACAAACGGCTTAGTTACAAGTTAATATGATGAACCGTACGTAAAATACACAAATCATTTCCGGTATCTATACAATTATACATATGATTAACACACGAAATATTTGATTCCCTGCATAATTACTTTTTAATGAAATAATTTGTAAGTTAATCGATTTTTAAGTTTAATTTATGTTTCAGTGTTGCCATACATTAAAGACGGTCGTAAATAAGTAGTTCTATTTATTTTTAATTTTTAAGCAGTAGTATAATTTTCTCGTAGTTCCGCCCAAGTGTCATTTATCGCTGTACGTGAGAAAACTGTTTGTTGCGTGTCAAGAACGACACAGTTTTTATGAAAAATATGATTTACCTAGGGCTACTAACTTTCTTATAAATAATTTTATAAAAAATATTATACCATGGCAATCGATTCAGTACTTACAGTGTGAAAGTAGAACAAGAAAACTTTTTCATGCACAGTATTTTTAAAGATATTTCTTCTGACTATGTGTATGTAGCTCGACTTATCCTGAACCCTACTAAACTGATTTTGATGACTTTTTCTATATCTCAGTGAGTCTCTAGGGAGTAAATAATTTATTTTTTTTAAACTTCGTACAGAATATTTTTGCCAACTTTTCAGCAACTATACTAAAGAATTCATCATCATTTAGCCAGCTTAAACACGTTTGTGTAATGTCATGCAAATACACAAATCACATAAATAAACCCATTCAATATTAACATGTAAATTTCCACTCTTAAATAATATTGTCATTTTGCATTGCACAACTAAACATAAATTTAAAGCCACAATAGCGCCGCGGTGGAAAGTCAGCTGGTAATCGGTCTTGCAGAATCTCCATTGACCTGGAGGATTGTCCACGAACACCAGGATTAACCTTGAAATGACTTAAGGATATCTTATTTCTTAATATTATGAAGGCGAAAGTATGGATATGTGGTGCTCTTTTACGGCACAATGGCTAGACTGATTTCGCTGAAGAACTTAGATTTAGGATATAGGAAACCTTGGATTAGGTCGTAGGCTACACTTTATCGCGAAAACTTCAAAGTTCTCTCTTACCAATCCAAAATCAAAGGCACGGACGAAGGCTGCAGCCTGCAGCTAATTACTTATCATTTACGCGTTAAAGCGTTACATTGTGTGAGTCACTTAGATCCTAACCACAAAGTAAGTCAAAAATTTCAACTTATGAACAAAATGAAAATATCGTATAATTTAGGTTGATACTACAGTGATACTACTATGATACATGACTTAATAATTATTTCAATTTCATTATTTTGGGTTCGGTATTTTGACACAAAAAAAACAAACGAAAGACACCATGACAACATGTTGTTAGTACCAATGCGACGATATTTGGAGCATTACCTAATTTTATCATCATTCTTAGGAAGAAATCGCACATTTGAGGGTTATATAAAATATGTAAGTGACTAGAATAAAATTCTTCAGTTCTTACGTATAGATTTTGTTCGATCCCCTCGGCCATATTTCCAATTCCTATTTTAACTGAGCGTAAACCTCACGAGGGTACTAAAATACCCCGATAATAACTCTTCATTTAATTGCCAGTTACGGTAAATGCGAGCTAATATACCCCGGGTCATATAACACCTGGGTCACAATAACGGGGCTCTAATCCGGATAATGTTTATGAGTTTTCTAATTTAAATTTGTTTAGAATTTAGTATTTGTTGGTGTAAGTGAAAAATCCTAACCTAACCTAACCTAACCCTCTACCGCTTACTTCCTATGTTATTTCTTGCTTCTTTTTAGGCTGACGCTGACATCATATTTGTGGCTCAAAAGGGCTTAAACCCAGAGTCGTAAAAC
>DVXP01003716.1:0-11014 GCA_018235645.1 Junonia grisea
GGTATATTAAGAATTTATAATGTACGTATGTATGTACGTATATAATAATTCAAATAATAAAGAAATGAAAATTATTAGACATAATCATATATATTATATAATATATAAATATGCGAGAGTCAGGAGAAAGAAAAAATAAATAATTGGCCAAGTGCGTGTCGAGCCACGCACATGGAGGTTTCCGTAGTTTCCATTACAGATAATATACGCTCATCTATTTATTTTATCTTTAAAACTTATTTCGCAACAATTAACATGTTTACCTTAATAATTTTCAATTAAATTTGGGGGAAATACCTTACTTTGATCGGCTATAACTTATTAACTGTAAAAGCCGACATACCTGTGACAATTTTCCTTTTAAATTCATTATATGTACTACTGTCGTTTATTTTTTCCCATTTTTAGAACCAGCGGTTTAGTGGGTAGAGGTGGGGGGACACACTTGACTCTAAGAAAAATTGACACTTTAAAGCTTAGGTTTTAAAAATAGGCACTTTAAATATTCCGGAAACAGCTCCTCGCTCGGAAAAATGGTTTTCCCAGGCCCACATTGTTTTAAAAGACCTATCTAACGATACCCTACAATATGAGATAAATGAGAAAAATATTTTTGGCCTCGCTTTACATGTAGGATCGACCGTGGACAGACAGACAGACAGACGGACATGACGAAACTATAAGGGTTCCGTTTTGACTCCGGTACCCTAATTAGCTATTGCTTAAGTTTCATCTTGAATGCATCTGTCAAAATAATAAAATTGATAATTAAAATTAAAATAATAATGGAGGGGTTTTGAATAAGATTAAAATTAAAGGACATACAAATATAAAAATAGTAATGTACATGTATAATAAAGAAATATTCATAAATAACATGTACAAGAACCATAAAATATAGCTCGCTTTTAAATGGAAAATCATATAAAAAATAATTCAAAAACCCCTTTTTTTCATTTCAACTGATATAACATTTGAAAACGATTTTAAACCTTCTACGTGCTTCTAATAAATTTAAATGAACATGCATTTCTTAATAGAACATAAAATGAAATAAAGTGTAACATACCACTGTAAGAACAGTAGTTGGGTACGCCAAAGAGACCGCTCAGTCGTGATAGCGAAGCTTTATGTGTCTAGACCAAAAAAAAAAATAAAAAAAATGAAAGCGACAAAATCGCATTGCTCTTGCCATTGCATCCACACCGAATCAATATAAAAGTATAAAATGTACCATAAATTTCATTTTCACTGAAAAATACATTTAGATAATGTTAAAGTGTGTTTTCCTTTGTAAAATTCACTAAAAAAAAACAAATTTTCACCGAGAATGTTTACAATGAGATGTTTTATTTCTATGTCTATTGACGCTGGCTCGCTGCCCAATGCCCAATTTGTGATATTAAAACCAACTGATAGTGCTTTTACTGATCCATTAAAACATCACCAGTTTTCATGATTTACCAATTTATAATGTACGAGTTACCGCGACATTTTTGAGTTAAAATTTTTAGATGGAGACACAAATCCATTTACTCGGCGAATTTTTTACCGGTATAAAATCTCTTTTATTTAAGTATAGAATGAAACGTGATTTACATATTTACGACTTATCTATAAACTTCCAAAAATAAGAGGGAATTCTGTACGAACTAAATATTTTTCCCCGATTATTTACTAAAGGCATGACGGCATATAACCCCTGATTAATAAAACTTTTGTACAAAGTAAACACTTTCGAGTATTTTAGCAGGAACAGACGATATGATTCAAAACTGCATTAAGCTTATGTTTAGTAAAAAATATATAAAGTTACTTCCAATATTTCACAAAAAAAAAAGAAAAATCTTACCTTAGTGAAAAGATCGCAGGAAACCGTATGAAATACTTTGCCATATATACAGATGTCCTTGCCGATATCTAAATCCTTCCAGTGCCAACACTCGCCGAGATCGTTCTTGGGTATCTTGCCGCGTTTCACCAGCCTGCCTTGCCATAATCCAGAGTTCTGTAAAATAACATCGTAATTAATACATCAAGTTTTATTTAATTACGTCAATTTTTGAGAGTGATGCATAAAATTTAACGACATTGGTCATAATATACATAACAATTTTGCAAACTTGAGTTTCAATATTAATACAACAAACAGTTTTTAAATAAAATAGAATCGACTCAAATAACAAACTTTATTAAATTTACCGGATGAGCAGGTTAAAGAAGAATAACTAAAATAAATTCTCAAAAGAAAATTTCATTTCAGCGTTCAAACCAGTACACGATATTACATAAAAGCTTTAAAGGGATAAGGAACAAGAAAGTCGAATGCTTCGAAACGAACGAGCAGTCGCCAGTCGGTTGAACAAAGCCTCGCTCCTAACCACATTCAATGTAGACGAATGCATCTTCATTTACAGCTGAAGTCTCGATTTCAGTCGTATTTCAGGTTTTTTTTGCGCAAATATAAAACATTCGATCCGTTACAATCTTTTCGACGACAAATTGGACGTTTAATCATGCTGCCCGGGGATTTCAGGAACATTTTCCGTCTACTTTTAAACCTTAATTGTCTAAGCCATTTGTTAATCAATCAGTTTCGATTAGAGTTTAGTTTGAAAAAGTTATAGAAAGAAATACTTTATTCGTGAATCGTGATTAAGTATGATATATAATAACTAACCTCGTTTATACCTTTAATTTCTCTATGTACACAAACGGGTTATACAGAATAAATCAGAAGTCATAAAAGTTGCTGGTAGAAGAAAATTGTAATATCAACACAACAGCTCTTTACTGAATGCATATGAATATTTACGCAGTACTTATATCAAAACATCAATTTTTAATTTTTTTGCGTGTCTCATTTCCGGAACCGCTGGTTTCATTTTGCCGGAAATTCCTTGGCAAGTAGGGGATGTTATACGGATAATGATTAATGAGCTACATTAATTTTAAAATGGGATATGGTTTTCGCGTGAGATAGTCAGGTGCGGATGAAATCACAAGCAGGAGCCAGAAAATTTTATATTTTATTTTATAACAAGAAAGTAAATACAAAATACAACTGCTACTCCTATGTGTTCATAAGTTCGACGATAAAAAAATATTTTTTATCCCACTACGGCGTACCACGTTTCCCTGAAATGTATTTTTTTTTTTGCTAAATTATATGGCATACGACTGCGGCTATTCTCAGAATTTCATACTTTTCAGAACGTATTTTTAGTCTTAGGGTATTCATTTTCAAAGTTAGTCTCTATACAAAAAAAAAAACTTTTTTATCATAAACATTCTTATATCATAGCCAATACAGAAATGGCTTATTTTGTATGCTTACGAAATACTCCGCATGATAATGTCTTTGCGAGCTAAATAACTCAAGTAAGCGACTTATTGCTCGTATTTCCTGTAGCCACTGATAAGATTGGTTCGAGGTTGAGGAAAAGCCATTATTATGGATAAACACATTTATAGTATGACATAATAATAGTATGTATTGTGTGTATATTTGTTTATATTATAGAAGGTATGTTACTGTATGAGTATCGTGTAAATATTCATGCATTTAGTACAAAGGTGTTGTTTTGATTACAAAAGAAATATTTAGAGTACCATATAGTTGTAAAACATACTCCCGAATAGTGTAGAGTACAATAAAGTTAAATCAAATTTGGCAAATATCCAAACTTAACGTACCTATTTGAAATATCACCTTGAATAACTACAATTTATCATTTAAAAAAAAAATATCTTCTTAACTATCACACAAAAACCAAGTCACTGGCCTGTAGTAGAACATAACAAAATTTATATTCAAAATCACCTTTCTATATGAAGTCATTACCAAATACTTTTTAATGTGTATAATTTAATTTCTAAACATAGACGAGATAATCTATATAGAGTTCGCCATATCACACTTGAACGGACAATTTCCTGTATGATGAAATAGACCCTATAAACAGCATCATAAAATATACCATATTACCCGCTGCAATATAATTTAATGGAACTTCTATGTCAATTGAATTAAAAATTTTAGTATGAACCCATATAACCCGTAATACGACAAATGTCAAACGTTATAGTGTGTTGTATATTGTTACTACGGGCAACATCGTAAACAGACATATTGATTTAAAATTATAATATAACAAAACGTGGTGAAAGTAAATATTAGATGAGACGTGCTCTCTGAAGTACAATATAGGTAGGTTCTGATCAGTATTTAGAGCTGATAATATCTAGAATTGACAATTTTCTACGCCTTACAAGACAAACTAATTTGATTATCGTCTATGCTAGAAGTAAATAATTAAGACTTAAGACTTGATGATGTAGATAGATAGCCTTAAATTGACCAGCAAACTGGATAATGTTTAGGAACATAGTGCGAAAAATTCAGATAAGGAAAACGTTCTTCATGTATAATTAATACTTCATACTATAAACGCTTCACTGTGACTCATTCTGATATTAAAAGCCAAATAAGATTTCTTTCGATCGCTAGTTATCAACTTTTCACAAAATCATCGCTGGGCCAATTTGAAGACTGTCTAAATGTAAAAGTGATATTTTAAAAGCTCCAGGTATATAAGGTTATGTTTATGGTTAAAAATACGTAACGTAACGTTACTGTGCCAACAAAAAAAATTTGAAGAACCAAATCAACTGTTATTTTGCGAAGGAAAAAGCTATATTTCAAATAAGTATTTTTATAAGTGACAAAATTGATAAGATTCCGAGACAATTTTTTATTACATTTCATACAAGTCTTATAATATAGTCTTGTCGCGTAATGTAGGTATTGTAATTAAGTGCTGACATAAAACAACAACTAATTTCACTTCACAACGTAAAGTTATTAAGGAGCCAGCGGCGATTAGACGACAAAGTAAATCGTTAACAGCTCCTGCCGTATACGTTGGAGTCCTTGCTTTGAGAATTTACGGGATAAGAGATGGCAGTAATTAGAACTTCAAAGAACCCGCCGGAGCATTTTCTTAATAAAACTTCAAAAAGTATCCAACAACAAATTTTCTTATTATAACTTCAGTCAATCTAGCCTTGTCAAAGATCTTAACAGTTCAGTTTTAAATTGATTTGTTTATCTTAAATCTCGAAGTCAAAATAAAGTGAACTTCTTCTACTATCAAACTAATGGTACAACTACATAAGTATAAATTAATGTTGTAAAAATGTAAATTAATAAAATTGTTCCGGCGACTTTGTCGGTATAGAATAATTAAGGCAACAAATTTATTCGGAATTTCGGATGTTTTAAAAATATTTGGTCAGTTTCTTGTCACTTGGGCAGTTGAAATAATGAATGGGCAGTTTTATAATACTTGTTTTTTTTTACTGCCACAATATTAATTTTGTTACCCATTTCAATATTTTTACTACCCACTTATACATTTTGACCTGACCAGTTAATACTGCCGAAGTATTTAATAAACTTGCGTTTCGTATTTTTTTTTACTGACCAAAAGTAAATTTAAAATTTCCCGTTAAATACATGCCACTTTTTATAATAACATAATTATTATATTATGTGCTTGTCTTAAATTGATATGTACCTATATTTTATTATTATACTAAAATATAGAGTCTGCGGTTTTTATTTTATCTAATAAAAAATAATATTCAATTTTTTGACCGAGAACAAAATTTTGAATTAATTTTAGCAATTAATTTTAATTAAAAATAAATTTTATAATTCGAGAGACAATAAAATATGTAACATTCTAAAAATTTTGAAAGTTATTCGACAAATTTTCTTATAAAAATTGTATTTTATCGAATGAGAGTGGGCGATGAAAAAATTATGAAATTAGCATTTAATAAAAAGATATTTTTATACGCTATAACATGTACAATAATGTTTCAAATATATCTCTTTCTGTCTGTGAATATAATTGCATGATTATCAAAATATATCCAATGATAAATTGTGAAAAAATTTGTTATTATTTTTCTAGTATAAAAATATTTATTAATAAAATCTCTACTCTCAATTTTTAGACAAAATCGCAGGCGAAACATATATTAAGATAAATCTTAAACTCATTGTTGTTATGTTATAAATATCATAAATAGGTAACTTCTGATACATTGATAACACTTTATCATATGACAATCGATAACATTATCACTGTCAACAAGGCTTATCAATATAAAAATATATAAATATAACAATTCTACTACGACATGTTTTTATAAAATGTTTTTCAAAATTCTATGCAATAATAATAATGTTGTTAGTTTAAAAAAAATTTTTGGCCATGAAAAATATGCGTATTATAATAATTTTAATATTAAGTTTAAGGACAACAGTTTTATTATAATTAAAACGGATTTAAAATGAAAGAAAGAATCATTTAATAACAAGATCCAAATTGTCATTCCTCTATAATTATGATTTCGTTGATTTTTTTTATTATATACGATATTCAAGGAGCCAAAGGAAAAACGGAAATTGGAAGTCAAGAAAGGCTTAAAAGGATGTTTAGGGGTTATTGGTGTTTCACATCTGTGAAATGACCTAACTTTTTTAAAATATTAAAATGTGGCAGTGATCTAGCCTCAAATTTCAAATCATACATTAATTTAAATAATCATTGTCATGTCTCATATCACATGACACTCAATCTCTTTTTTTCGTCTACACTTTTTTTTAAAGAATTTTTCTACAAAAATTCCCACTCATTCTCATGTCACCATAAGTTTATAGTAGTTTTTTTATGAGTATTTTCCGTTGTTCTGGCTGTTCTGTCGACTCCATGCTGTGGTGGTCCTATTCGGGAATGAAGGGGAGATTCCCGTGGGAGAATGTGGTGGGGTCGGTGGTAGCAAATTAGTGGCGGGGTGGTAGACTTTGGCTGACATCACCATGTCATCTGGAATAAAAAAAATATTTTTAATTTTTTTTCGGATTTTTTTTTAATGTTGAGATAGGGTTCTTGCATTGATATGTAAAATGATTTATGCTACTACAAAATGTGTTAGATACTAATAAATACGCATAAATAAAAGTATGGATTAATTGAAAATCTATATTAATAACAAAGAAAATACATTTCAAGAACGCAATTTTTATAATTATAATTTAACATTATGACATTTGGCGTTTTTTAATATGTTTAAATCAAAAACTTACTACTTGAAAGTGATCTACCGTAGGAGTATTTGGCGTTGTGGTCTTTCGTTGGAGGCATTTTGAATCTGTAACAAAGAACGAACGAATTAATATAATTTTATTTTTATTATCAATTTTTACACAGATTAAAAACAACACTCATATGTGTAGTAGGTATCGTTTTATGGTAAATATCAGGAAAGGTATCATCTT
Organism: Junonia grisea; assembly: GCA_018235645.1. Taxonomy (NCBI): domain Eukaryota; kingdom Metazoa; phylum Arthropoda; class Insecta; order Lepidoptera; family Nymphalidae; genus Junonia; species Junonia grisea. The sequence goes on from DVXP01003716.1 coordinate 7,352, forward strand.
ACTGGATGAAACTGAATAATTATGCCGAGATTTGACAACTAAAAGTTGGCAACTATTTTTTCTATTTGTTTTGTTGTAATCTACAACTATTGGAAACTGATATGATAAGGATATTGGACGAACTTAGGGTGCATGTGCACCAGACGAGCTTATGTTTGTTCTAGCTCCATTTGATTAAATTCTTTTAATGTAAATATTATATTAAATTCGTTTAATGTTCGTTAAAATACACACTTAGAAATATGACAGAAAAAATCTAAATCGTAACCAGAGCCGAGATGGCCTAGTGGTGCGAACACGTGGATGTTAACCAAAGATCACGGGTTCAAACCCTAGCTAGCACCACTGGATTTTCAAGTGCTAAATTTGTTTGTAATTTAATCTCGAGCTCGGCGGTGAAGGAAAACATCATGAGGAAATCCGTCAATCCGCAGTGGAGCAGCGTGGTACATTAAGCTCTATACCTTCTCTCTAATAGGAGAAGAGGCCTATGTCCAGCAGTGGGATATGTAGGCTGTGTTACGTAAGCAGTAAAATTAGAGCCACATGTTTTGGTTAAAAATTAAACTAATAAGAAGCGATTTCTCAGAAATAATATCTTCTAGATATAATCAACGAGTCAAGTTGTATGGAATTATTAATAGGGCTTCCGCGAAGGGCCCTTTGATAAGCCCTACATAAATATTGTATTATCGCTTCATCGGGAATCGACTATTTTAGCACGATGTGGGTTTTATTTCGACCTATTCAATGATAGACAGAAGTTTTTTTTTATAATAATTGTTAATATTTATTGTTTTGTGGTTTAGATATATTTTTTTATGTTTTTATAAAATATAACGTTCGGTGTGTTGTTGAATTGTATTTTTATTATTTTAATGACATTGAATTGTGTCTTTTATTTCATTTTTGTTACGAAAACCATTAATAAGACAATAATGACAATGAGACCTCTGTTACCTGAGATATCTTTAATTGGCAAAAGTTTTTTTGTTGTCCTAACGATATTGTAGATTACAAGTTTTACAACAAAAAATACACAATTTTCTTGTCGTACCACGTATGTCAATGTTCCCTTTATTAGGCAATTTTTCCTATGAACGATTTAGTCTTAATGCGACGTTATAACGATAATACAGAAACACAGAATTGATGATAACAACGTCATGACAAAACATCTTAAAACCTGCAAAAATTTACGAGAAACACGCCTCTATCACAACGGGCTTAAGACGAAAATCCCATAAATTAACTTCTAATAAAGTTATGTTCGATACTTTCACACAGTGCTATCATATTTGATACTTATCGATATAACCAAACAAGTCGTCAAAATTGTTTACAGAATTACGTACCTTATAATTTAACAATAAGGTTCAATTAACATTGCATCTTATCTCATATCACATACGACATTCCATATTGGAAAAGATGAGTACAGATTTATTTCGTCAAAGAAAAAGGCTCGCTCAGGAAGAAGAGGGCGATATTTGTAAAATTGATTACGTTTGACGTCTTTTGATGACGACGAACTGAAAAACGCTCGAGCGATTGGTTTTAATTGAATCCACATGAAAGGGATAGACTTGGAGGTAAAGATTCTGGAGGCTTTCGGGCGATTAGCTGCAAGTACACAAAGAGTTCTTAAGCGATTGCCTTTTTATTTTCGGGGTAATCTGATCTGACTGGGGCAATATAATACGGGGATATTATTTATAAAGGTATAATGTTTAAAAGGAATCAAGTCTTAGCGATATAAAACTTCTATAGACGTAATAAAGCAGACCCTGGTTAAGTCCGGGAAAAATGCTAGGAAGAAAAAAAAAAACTTAAGTTGTTTTTGTTTCACAAAAAAATTAGTGATGTTAAATTGCGAAATTCGCTAACAAAAATGCGACATTTATTAAATTGAGCACTAATAGAAGCAATAGTGTGAAGAGTAGCTTTCATAGTAAGTACCACATTATATTGTCGTGTCAGTAAGTTTATTGGCTTTTATTTATCAATTGATGTATATAGGGCATTTCGCTCGAGAGTAATTTGTCAATGATTGAACACATTACATTATGTAATAAATAGTATAATGCATATCTATCAATCAATCAAGTGTATTTAGATTGATATAAACATTCAATCAAAATCGCGACGTGAAGAGAAAATGCAATATACTTAGTATTTTTCGCTGTATTTTACATGGGTATGATTTGTACAGTTAACTATTTTGATTTATATATTTTGTTTTTCTACTTACTGTATTATAATTTATAACTCGAAATAAACCGAAAATTGTACTCCAGTAAACAAAGTTGCGTTTTTGGTTTTGAAGTAAGTGCCTCTTTTTGATAAATATTTTGAAAAGTTGTCATTTATGATCCGAATTTCAAAATTTCTTTAAAAAATACAATAAAAATAGCATTAGACTAGAAAATATGAGGTAAAGGCATCTATTATATATGTGAAGTATTCGAAAAATGGCATAAATTCATAAAATTATTTCTTTGGTTGACTTTTTCAGAATAAATGAAAAACTTACGAATTTGTTTCCGAATGCCTCGAAATTACTTCCCCTAAAATTGTTTTTTTTCAACATTATTAATTTTTCATACAATTTCTCAACGGAAGCACAGTTATTATATCCTATATTTGTGTTATCTATGCGAGTGTGTTGTGTAAAGGCAACTGTATCGGAACGGTGCTTTCACACCGAACACAGCGCGGAAAGTTTGCCTGCGTTTGAACTGCGCCATTGTCTAGCAGGTTTGGGTGGACGTGCCTTTATTATTTTCTTTATTGCTTATATACAATTTTTAAGAAATTAAAATTACGAAAGTTTTTATTCATATAGCTTGTAAAGGCAATAACACAATAGTCAATTTATATGATAGATTTTTTTTTAATCTTCTACCGGTTTGGAATGTGGCAATGGGAGAAGAACCGGCAAGAAACTCGATTGTTTTAATCAAAATAATTGAATTATCGTACATGTAAAAATTATTTGAATACACAAAATTATTTATTATTACGGTAGCAACCTGAGGAAAATTTCGTTTGTTTATTTTTTAATTTCATTTTATGTAATTAATTACTAACACAACTAGATATTGTATTTAGTATGTTACTAAAAGTTATTGCCCATTTAGTTGGCCATTGTAAAGATTTTTATGTTAAAAAAGCATTATCTATAGAGGTCATTTTGGAAGATAAACAAGAAACTATGTGAATAACCTTTATCTCAGTCATCTAGAAATAATTCAAGAACGAAGAAAAGTCATAGATATACGTTTATGCAAACAAAACAAGATACATAAATTGTAAGCAACGCAAAAAGAAATTTGCCCAAAAAAAAACAAACAAAAATAACGCAATATCATGTTTTCCCCAATTTTATACGACGCATTTTTTGTATACTTTATAGAATAAATGCCTCAAACTGTATCACAAATGATTGGAAAAAAGTTGGAAAAATTAAAACTATTTATCTAATAATGTAAATTATATGACAAATGATTTAAATAACGGAAACCTTTTTGAAATATCGATGACAACGTATCACATATGATATAAGAATGTTCTCAGAAATGGAAACTATTTTTTCTCGTAATGCCAGTTACATAAATATAGATTTGTCTTAAATTCATCTCAATTCTTAGAAGCTTATCATTT
>DVXP01003717.1:0-11013 GCA_018235645.1 Junonia grisea
CTCAAAATATCAATACTGCATAACTAACCGCGATTGTAAAATAAAATATTATTTATTATTTAATAGAATATAGAAGTCATTAAGTAAAGTAAAGAATGCATTCGCCGACGTGTGCGAACTAGTTCGCGAATGCCCGCAAATGCCATTAGCGAACTGGTTCGCGAACTAGTTCGCTGATGTGTGGATGAGCCATTAGGCTGACAGCGAATAATCAAGGTCAGTTAGCTGTCAATATCATCGACTTTTCAAATTTGCAGCGATTCAAGTCGCTACATCATCGATTCATAAAACTCACGTTTACACGATGACTTTCACGACGCTGTCGACAAAAGTATCTACCTGAAGGCGCGGTCACGTCTGTACAATGACTTTGATGTCAGTACCCAGCTTAATTATTCCAGTCTGTGACAAAATTACAGTCTGTGACAAGTCTATTTATTGTGTCTGGCACTCTCTGGCTCTCTGGTTTCTGGTTTCTGCTCAACTTTACAATTTCACATGCGAGTGACCTGTCTACGCTGAAGTATGTTTACATTTTTTTAAGATCAAAATATTATTTTGTTTCAATTTATATATTACTTAATTGGCTTTTCTTGTTGGAAATGAATAATAAGTAACGGTAAGTAACAAGGATCTAATGTGTTAATAAATATAATTGCAATATGTTATTAAAATCCATAAAATAATCATTCATCTGTTTGTACTGCCATTATGAAGTTTTGTTGATTGACATAAACAATTAAATATATTTTTTTATTATTATTTGGACAAAACTGAAATAGAAATTTATTGTGTTTTCTTAGAGACATTATAATTTTAGTTCAAAACTGTGGTTGAAAAAACTAAAATATATGAAATATGGCACAATATATTTCAAGATGAATCACATAGTGTATCGTAGTTTGTTCATGCAAAGATTTTTTTTACCACCCAATAAACTTTTACATAGTAGAATAAACGCTTTTCAATGGTACCCTAATATATGTATTTTAAAAGTTATCTCTACCAAAGGACAATACAACAGTAGTTTTAACATGTTTATCTATACATATAAACTTATAACAAGATAAATATTTTGTAAACTACAAACAAAACTTGAAAACAAAGTGTTGCATTGATTTTATATCTATAATATAAGATAAATTGCTTTTCAATTGTCCTAAATGTATATCTTTCTACCTCAATGTATTGCTTGGTGCCAGTCTTCTCTTTGCAATGCTAGCAATTACTTGAAGTTATTCTTGTTATTAAAGAAATAAATAAAGAATATATACCTTCCACTTAAAGTAATTAATTGATTGTAACAATTAGCCTACTCAATTTACAAAATATGTTTCATAAATATAAAATGTGTTAAGTTTATTAAAAAACAATTAATGCAACTAAAGTGTTATATTTTGTTTATATGTTTATGTAAAAGTTAAATTTTATATAATATAATGTTGTGGCAAAGTTTATGAAATAAACTAATAATTTAATTAAATAGTTGTCTTATCAGTATTGTTTTATAATTTTTAATCTCATATTACCATATACAAAGTGATAGAATAGAGAAAAATGCAATGAATGAAAAATGTCAGTAATTCTATATGTTTACTGACCTCAGCATATTGTTGTCTATAAAATGTGTTTGCTTGCAAATATTCATATCTTAATTCATAAAATCCTACAGCTCTATCTACAGTACTTATTAAACTCTATATAAAGAGTTATAGGATAAGAGATGTTTCGAAACACAGCAAAAGCTTATTTGCTAGGTATACTTTTAATTTGAATGGTATGTAGAGGATACATTCCAAAGTTCAAAAGGTATTAGCCGAGTTTCTTGCCACATCTTCTTCTCTAGAATCTATATTCCAAGCTGGTGGTAGATTAAAAATGTGACATGCAAATTGATAACCCAAACAGTCTGTGCCAAAAGCCTAATATAATATAATTTTTTTCTTTCTATGTGTAGGTAATGGGTGATTGTTGTTGTAAAGAAGAGGAGCCAGATGAGTCAATATATGCCCCCACCACCACACCAGTGGTGTCCGCAATACTTGACAATCATGTGCGGATACCAAAACTAGTAGACCCCAAAATTGTCGATCAACTGGTCCTTGAAATGCTATCAGTGGCAGCATCGCGGGTTGATACGTAAGTGGTCCATATTATAAAAAGATAATTATGACAATTATCCATATTGAATCATAAATATAACTTTACTCAGATTTTGATAAAATTTAAAAATAAAACAAACAAATTTAAATACAATTGTATTACAAAACAATTAAAATGTTAATTAGATTGTTATCAATGATGAACTTGGATTTAAATAATGCATGATTATAATAGAAACTTAATTGTAGTTGTATTATGTGCTTGTAATTTTCTACTTGCTTATTTAATAATACTGCTAGCGAATATAAATACAACAATAAACAAACATGTTCTAAGAAGTTTTGTTCAGTAATTCGTCATGACTAGAGACCGCATTATATGCAATTTCATATGTTATTTCTGCCATTTTTTGTATTATTGCATATTTCATCTAAAATATAGGAAATAATCCATATAAACTTAATTGCTTTGCGCCTTTGATTGTTTGTCGGGCCTCGGGAATTTACTCGATTACTATACTAAATAGGATTAGTATAGATTACACTGATGTATGCTTTTTGGATCTGACGGTAGAGCTTCTTAATAAGTTAGAGTGTTTGTAATTCGGTTTATTTTCGGGCTACGAAAGTACGACCACCTACGACCACGCTAAACTTTCATGGCTCTCTATCCGTTTCGTGATATGCACATTATTTCTGTCCTTTTTAATTTCCTAAATGGTCCTAATACTCCTTTATACCTTAGCTCCCGCTTTAACCCACTACCTAATCCTTCTCGCTCCCGGCGTTCATGCTTAACTTCGACACTCGCAGTGCCGAGAAGGCATATTAAATTTAAGGCTCAGCCATTTTTGCTACGATCGTCATTACTATGGAATAAACTAACCAAACACATATGTGAAAGAGGTCATATAGTATTGTTCGAGAAACTCTTGATAGACTATTATGTATGTGTGTATTTTAATTTATTTATTACTATTTATTATATTATAGCATTTATTACACTTCATTTGCACTATTTTGCCCACTAATTGATTTTTTCACTCACCTCTATCTGGAAGAGATCTCTTCTAGAGATAAGTTCGCCTTTGCCCACAAAGTTATTGTCCAATTTTATGTAATGTTTCAGTGCAATAAAGTGTATATTAAATTAGGATTTATAATTTTGCTCACAACATAAAGTACAATTTATTTTGCATATTCCGCCAGTTTTAATGCATATTAAGTTATGGTCTCTAGCTATGATTATTATAAAGAATGTTATCAATTTTCAATTGACCCATACTTTAACTATGATGAATTTAATAGTGTCTTATCGTCGTATGATTATTTTAAGATTCGAAGTTATGACTTAAAATTAAAATTGTATCCACAAAGGTCATGTCATAATACGGCACAATACATTTGTATATTTCTAATTGCTCGTTTGCAAAGCGAATTTATATAAAATTTTCTTGCGACTTTACTTGTGTTTATATTTTTCTTTGTTCCAATTGCTTTAGTATAAAGCTAATTACCTAGATATTGTCCTGGTACAGAATTGACCAAATATACGAATGCTTTTGTGTTTAAAGTATTAGTAAACATTTCTGAGAAACTTTTTCACATTCTCATTTTGTAAAAGGAGCATTATATTTTAATTGAAAGTTTTATTTAATATGCTACGCGATTTAAGTACTTCTTTCTAAACTATGTTAAGTAGGTATATAAAATGGGCAACTTGTAGCTCATGTATAATCGGCGAAATTTAACTGCAAACAATGCATAATATATCTTTGATTTTTTATAAAAATATAGGATTCTATCAATATGTCGTGAAAATCTTATGCATATTTCAGTGACGAAGAATCGCCAGTACCGCTTGTAAAGCTCCACGTTATAGCAGATAAAGAGGAAGGTTGGATACAAATGGTAACTTCGATGGTGAATGTTATCCCTCTAGAACATCCCTTCGGACCCACAGCTATTTCTATACTGTTAGACGATTGTCCTTTGCCGTCCAAAGAATCAGTAATCAAAGTAAGTGTAATTTTTGTTACAGATTGCATAATTAAAAAAAAATGTCTATCGGTATGTTTGTTTTTGTGTGTCATTGAAAGTAGCTCTACTGAGCGTCACGGTTTCAATCTTCGTTTATAACAAAAAAAACTTTCATAACTGCTATGCGGGATTTGTCGTGATCTGAGTTTTTATATTGTGTACGTTTAGGACACCTGCGGCTATAATAGTGATAGTTATAATTTTGAAACATTTTATTTTATATAGATTAATTTATGGTCACACATTATATTTTACATCAGTATTAATAAAGATTACATTATTACTGATGGTATTAAATGCTTAGATAAAAATGGTTCACTATCGCTGTTATCAGATGTCGATACAATAACGTGCATGTATTTAAAGCTTTTGGTTTTGCACATGGTTTACATTACTTACACATTTAGGGAAGGGTTTGAGGGTAAAAGATATTGCTTCATAGATACTAAAATTGCGTCCCATTTAAGAAAAAAATTATTGATTTGAAGAAGGTATCCGAGCTATACAAATCACTATACACTATTAATGATTTTCTTCCCATAAATGCAGTATCCTAATGATGTTTCCTCACTGCCAAGTATGAAAATACAAAAGCACTTCAAGAGTAGGAGTTTATTCTAACCTTCTATTAGGACCTATGACTATTGATTCGTTAACTAAAGATTCTTGGCTAAGTTGCCTTTATTTGTTTTACTTTGACATCAAACATTGTATAAACACAAATACCCAGACCACGAAAAACATCAATGTGGCTAATACCGATATTTGTTGTAAGTGGGGATCGAACCGGCAAGCGCTACCGCTTCAGTCTGTTGCAATGATCAGTGCCAACTCTGTCATTCACACCAACAACTTCACATGTAAATGTCAAGTTACACAATGAAAATAAATTGATCTTTCACTCTAGCTCGAGAATATAAATTCTCCATAACTATATTAACAATTTATTGTTATCATAACAGGTGACACGTATATACGGATTATCAGCAGAACGAGCCACGACGGGCGATGTGAACACCCGTATAGAACGGAACATATGCGTAGTGCTAGGATGCGTGGCCGAGAAACTGGTGGGCCCCAACAGTATGGCCATACTGACGAACGATACCCTCGAATACTTACTTGCTTTTCTAGTAAGTTACCTTTGTTTATATTTAGATTGGGAATGATTTACTGTAAAGGTAATAATTTGCTGATTAAGTGGGAGGGGGTTGGTTTGGTCTTCTATACATAAGATAAGAAGAACCCATATTAGTAAATTGACAGTGGGAAGTTTATAATTTAAACATGAGAAGAAAGGGTAATACAAAATATAATGGTGATATTTGTTTTTCCAAATGGATGGCACCACTGACAATGGTAGCAAAAATATCAATAACCAAGATCTTAACTAATAACTCCTTAGTCTTACCTATATATCTATATTTAATATAGACATATATATGAATATTTCGATTGCTAATAAGTCTTATCATATTCCAGACGCCAAAAAGTGCACCGTATATAGTATTATTCGCGCTCATAGCTCTCGAGAAGTATGCGCACACGACGGAGAACAAGTTGACTATAAAGAATCGTCTAGAACAAATGGAGGAGCACCCTTTACTGGCGTTAGAGAAACATGCGGATAGCGACCATTACCTTTGGCGGCAAGTCGGCTTCTGCGCTAACTGGCTGCTCGATAACCTCTGTGAGCGATTTGTATGATTTGTTTATATTTATTTCATATTTATATATACAAAATACATATAGTGGAAAGGTCTAGCAGAATAAGGCAATGGTGACGGCCCTAGTCTTTTTTTGCTGTAAAGAATGAAATATACAATGAAATATTGTTATTAAAGTATTTTTTAAAACAATTTTATTAAACAGTTTCCATAAATACGTAATGTATGGATTTGTGCTAATGATTATTTTATAGTTCCCCTTCGTATATACATCGCCACTCTTGAAAATAAAAATAACTGCAAATTTATTTTAAACTTAAAAAATTCAAATTAATTTTTCCGAAAATTTTTATAGTCTCAATTTGTAATAAATTATCAAAATAATAAAACATAAACAATATAGTATTGGTTATCCATGTAACAATTTCAAAACATGATTCTTTATTAGCACTAGAAACAATCTACACGTTGAATTAATGAACACAATTATATCGAGAGCCATTCTCGTTTGTATCATTAGGTATAGGTATGTCTGCTGTGTAGACTACTTTAGATTTTATTGATTGTGTAATTCATTGTGAATCAAGACATCATTGTCTTGAACGCCATCTATTGGTGTGGAAATGTATTACTTCAATATAATAAAGTAAACCCTGATGGATGGATAGTTTAACACTGCAATGGTATGCAAAGAACAGGGATTGTCCAAATAAATCAATTCTGAAAAAAACACAACATAAAGTTGACATTATTTTCATGCTTATTGTAAAGTTAAAATATATTTTTATGACATTGTAAAGAGAAGTACCTACTATACTTGTGTTAAAAAATAATTATACATTTCCTACTCATTGCTTGTACCTTTAAATATTGACAATTATTTATTTATTTTTATTTTCTCAATTGTACCACAATTATGTTCAGATTATTGACACCACTGCACAATTAATTTACGATTTGTGATGATGTGCTTAATAAGTATAACAATAATTTCTTTCAGTCATCGTCGAAGGTAGAAAGTTGTCATACGAGGTCGTCGACATGAGCGGTATAAACGCTTTGCTCAATTGTCACGACGTGAGTGAATATTTGCAAATATCGGCGAACGGCCTGGAAGCTCGATGCGACTCCTATTCCTTCGAGAGTGTTCGATGTACCTTCCAAATTGACAGCGGATGTTGGTACTATGAATCTATTATAATCACCTCTGGAGTCATGCAAATTGGCTGGGCGACGAAAAATAGCCATTTCCTTAATGATGTAAGTTTAAGACTATGTATTATACTGTATTATTTGCTTATTGTTATATTGCTTACTGACAAACATTCAAAGTTAATAATTTAAAACATTGTGTATACATCAAGGGCCTTTTGCTGTTAATTGTTGACTGAAGAAGAGTTGTACTATACTCACATCACAACTGTACAATATTTGATCTGAGTATACTAAACCTTACTAAAAAAATGTGTAGGTATATAATAACGTAAATAGCATTTAAATCGGTTTAGCATACCTTTATAAAATCGCTGACATATTAAGTTACATATACACTACGCATACTAGAAGAATCAAGAATCCTTTTATTGTGTCAGCTGATATTATACTATAGAGTGGCGGGGATATTCCTTATGCTTAAATCCGCTCAGATCTGATCTGTTCTGTTTACAAAACTATCATTAATGCGCTTAAAAATATAGTTAGTCTGCGACTGCTAGAGTATAGTTTTGGCCATATGGATGTCTGTCGTGTTCTGGGTGTTTGTAATTGTGGTGTGTGTGTTTCCGGACTCCAGATACAAGTTCTGATCTTACTGGGAAGCGGTTGAGTGTGAAGCATTTATTTATTTAACACTAAACCTACCTACAATTTTAGTCTAAATATTGCTAACAAAATAATAGAGCACAAATTAAAATTTTCTTGGAAAATAGCATATACATATTCTAAGAACTGTTTCATAGTTTAAAAGCGGTGTTACAGCGTTTTAGAATGAAAAGAAAAGAAAAGAAATTTGAAAACGGTCAATTTGACTGCTGTTGGTAGGTTTAGTGTTAAAAACGTAGTAGATTTATTTGACTTTCAAAAAGTAAATTTTATATTTCTATTTTGAATAAAATGATTTTAAATTTGAATTTGAAACATTAAACAAACGAACAACCAGGAGGGGTACGGCATTGGTGACGATCTATACTCGTTATCATACGACGGGTGTCGCAAGCTAGTGTGGTACAACGCTAAGCCGACTCGAGTCACCCACGTGCCGCCCTGGCAGCCCGGCGACGTGCTCGGCTGCCTCATCGACCTGTCAGCCAAGGAGGTGATATTCTCACTCAACGGACAACGGATATCGACGTGCAACGAAATCTTCGAAACTACCAAGTATGTTTTATATTTTAATTGGTTTTAGCGAATTTAATAGGCAATAGGTTTAGTTATGGAGAGCGGAAAAGAAAGAAATTGACTTTGCCATTAATGATTTAAGAAGGGATTTTAATAAACAAGCGCTCATATTCTAATCAATGTATATTGAACAACAAAACATAGAAAATAAATAAACTTGTGAACCGATAGATTTTTTAATCTATTCGAGGACTCGAATATACAAACAAAATTTCATCAAAATCGACTCAGTTGTTTAGGAAGAGTTACATAGCAAACATTCTTTCCGATGTTTTTTAAGGATTTAAAGTTTTAAAACACCATTTTCAATTAAAACCATAAGATCTGTTACTTTATTAATAAATTTTTGAATACTTAATTTTTTATATGACATTATATTTTTACTACATGTTTTTCTTTAAGGTACGGTTTCTTCGCGGCAGCTAGTTTCATGGCTTACCAGCAATGTCGTTTTAATTTCGGATATGAAGATTTTAAATATCCACCAACAGATAGGCAATTTTCCGCTTTCAATGATTTTGGACAACTGACCGATGAGCAAAAGAAGGTACGTATTTTGATATAGAAAAAATATAAAAATTAAATAAAATATAAATCTCTTATACGTCTAGCAATGCGTCCATATACATACATTTGGGCAATTCCACTTGTAAAACAATTATTATCTTTACTTTACATACTTGAAACAAATAATACTTACCTATTGTTGTTGTCTAAATAATTTTATTATTACAGTTAGAGGAAAAATTTAAATATTATAAAATAATGCAGTAGCATATTCGAATACATATTGAACGGATTTTATGCTATATGTAAATTGAAGGAAAATTTTAGAGAATTCACTATTTCTATAAACTGATTTACTTACAATCTCTTCTTCAAAGTCCCATCAAGGAATATAAATAAAATTAAAAAAATAATAAAAAATCTAAAACATTTCCCAGGTGATACCTCGACGAATATATCTCGAGCAACTGCGGTGTTCCAGTGTAAAGGAGGACTCGTGTACTCTTTGCTTCGACGACACCGCGTGCTGCATCCTCGAGCCTTGTGGACATCGGTAAGACTCAAATATACCGGGAGAGGCCGCGGACGTGCTGCGAAAGCGATCCCGTAGCCTCTCCGTTTTCCGTGCTGTGGCGGCCATTGCAGGGGGTTTTAGAGAGTGCAATCTCACATAATCCGACATCCCCTTCAGGAGTCGGATATATATGAAGACTTACCCTGCGTCAAAAAAAAGTCTCAAATATACACACAGTAGAATCCCTACTTTCCGGATTATTTAAAACCATGGGTATTTCGTATAATCGAAAATCCGGATAATCGATTTTAAGGCCAAGTCAAACAATAATTAAATTTTTATAACTTTTTTATCATAGAAAGGGCCATTACATACACTGTAGATGCAAACAAATGAAAACCGGAGTACCTTAATGCCGGAAGCGGAAATATATTTGTCGCAACATGTCTCGTTACACATAAATCGTTAATTAAAGCCGTGCAAAATCAAAAAGTATGATTATTTATTTATATGATGTAGCCTTTGCCCAGCCGTGGAACATTTACAGGCCATTACTATTACTACTTAGTATAGGTAAAATCAAACAACGACGTGTATGTCGAAGTAATCTTGACTCTGATTGGTAGATACCTATTTTTCTGTTCTGCGCAGCGTAATGCGCATAGTTCTGATCATTTAAGTTCATCGTTCGTGAATCAGACTGTGTTAAAACACAAAGTGTATATAGAAAGAATAAGATATATCACAATTTTTCATTATTTATTGATTACACAACTACATATGCAGTAGGTACTTTTTCTTTTACAGACTAGATTTTATAAAAACTCGTTTAAAGATAATATTATAGTAATTTGTACTTAAAATTGAGTTCTAAAAAACGAATTTTGAACATAGCTTGTCCTTTCCCCGTGCCCTTCAAATGCATTGCAAGGAAGATCTTATTCTATACAATCACTATCTGTGCCCTGCAGGTTCTATCAAATAGTTTGGAAGCACCAAGTTTTAAGGAATAATATGTTACTGACTGATTTTATCAATAAACCAACACAATAACCAATTGGAAAAATAATATCAACAATATATGGTGTAATATTTAAAATGTATAAAAGAATGTAATAAAACTTATTGTACATTCATTTTATAACTGTTCCCTTATTAAAGTCACGTATAATGCCTATAGACGACGATAATGTTTACCCTCTCGGCATGATAGATTTTTATACTTTTTTCAAATTTTTTACAGATATTATAAGCTAGATTAGTTCACATCTTGCGCTGAAATGGCAGAATATTGATTTCGTGCTTTATAGAAATATATTTAGAAATATATTTCTTAGAAAATACGGTTAGGTATATAAATGTATTAATATTTTTTCAGCGGTTTCTGTTCGGTGTGCACGTCGCAACTGAAAGACTGTCCGATGTGCAGAGCGGATATCCTGAACGTGAAGAAGGAGACATGACAAGATGGCGGCGCGTCAAACGATGACGTCACTTCCCCCTCGCTCACGCCAGAGAAAAACCGACGGAACTCGTTCGACGAAACGACGAATAAAGTTTGACCTCTAGCAGATTACGTTAACGCATTTATCAGTATTTATTAACCAGCTCTACCTACAGTATACACCGCATACTTTAATATGCATACATTTAGTGTATGTCACCATGAAATTGTTAGATTACAATCTATCACGCGAGATTGTTAACTGTCAATATACTTAGTCTGGCCATAAATACTGTTACACTTAATTATAAAAAAATATTACATTTGAATTTCGAATCTGTC
>DVXP01003718.1:0-11012 GCA_018235645.1 Junonia grisea
AGTACGAGGCGTGCCGCTGCTCGGACAAGGCCAAGCCGTACGCCGAGAACTACACCTGGAAATATGAAAATATATAAATATTTGACAGGATTTTTATAGATAATTAAATTTAGAGATCACTACTACACTCCTGTCTCTTGCTTTTATTAATTGTCAATTTTATTTGTGTGCAATAAAGAAGTTTATCTCTATCTATTATTTATATTAGTGACTTTGTCTATTTGTTTTTCTAACTGTATGATTGATTTCACCACAAAAATCGCTGAAACAATGGTGATAACTTTCGACAGAAATAGATTAGTTAAAATAAAGGCACCTTATTAATAAAGGCACTTTCGTACGTTTTGTTTTTATTCTAAATAGGTTACTAAATAAATTAAACTTTTCTAGAATAAGATGAATAAATTTAAGTTTTAAGCCATTTTCGAGTACCTCGGAATTAGGTGCCATTGTTCGAAATTCCGTTTTTTTTTAATGCATTAGCTAATGAATATCTGATTTTACTACGAATGTATATTTTCTTGTATGCTATGTCTGTATTTTTATTGTACTGAGAAATGTAATGTTCAAATCAAACTCTAATTCACTATTAACAAAGATGTTTCATTTGGGGCCAAGTTTTTGTACAATTTATCGAAAAATTCCATAAAAATAGTTGTTTAAAAAATGCTAAATGTATTTTTAGAAACATCTCTTATTTGTGTAGTTTTGGGTCGAAAGCGATTTGCTATTGTCCAATTAGATGTCTTATTTTTATCTCAATTGTTTCATAGAACCTTGATCGTAAATATTTAGAAGTTCATTTAAACACTACAATTTAACATTTTATGAAGATAACATACCATAGCTTAATAAAGTTTGGTGGAGCTGTGTAGCAAAGGAAGTGAAGAGACAGGCTAGAGGCAGGAGGAGTCCACCGACCAGCGCAGCAAGTCTTGGTGATTTTCTTCTCGCTGCTACGAGGGCGCCGGCAGCTCGCGATACTCCCACACAGATGGCTCCTGCCCAAACTAGATAGGAAGAAAAATAGTATTCATATTATCAAAAACCATGGCAACTACAAAAATATATTTGAAAAAATAATTTTAGCCATAACCATTGCACTGAGGCTTACAGACGTTTAGTCTAATGTATGTAGTCATGATATGACTCCAGAGATAAATAATAATTTATAGTTTATTCAATAAAAATTCTTAACATATTATTGATGACCCTTTAAAGTAAGTGTACATTGCTACTATATACAGTAAAAAGTTTCGGATCCAACTGATCATCCTAGCTAGATTATGTGAATAGCCTGCGTCAAACATGAAGCTGCCTTCTACTGGATAGTTTTACAATATAAAGATGCGGAGTACTAAACCAAAACTTCTACTAATTGGAAAGTTACCAGTGCGCAGCCCAAATCGGAAGGCAATTCTGGTGTCTAAATTATTAGTTTTCAATTACAAACTATACTAAGAATTTAAATTACCCGTAGTGAAACTTACATTAGTGGTAAGTATTAGTCTCGTAAGTAACGGAGCCATTACTCCAGGGTTTCATTTAACAATGGCGGTGAAAGCTCGTTATATCTTATAAATAATATGGTCGCTTTGTTGTGGGATAGCATCATTTATTATTCCACACTTACTTATGCGCTTACACTTAAACGATGGATTAGTACATTTGAATACAATATGAGTGAGGGTAATCTCGCTTTAATAGTTTACTTAATGCGAATGTTTCATCATGGATTAGAGTAATTTTCGTTTTGTTGAAATATTTATTCATGTGTGTAATAATAATGTATTACGTATGAATATTTCAAAATATACTACCTATAGGTCCTACCATTCAATATTTAGTTGTGAATTTGCATACTTTACAGTCAGGAAATTTGCCGATTTACGTGTTTCGATAGAAACTGTATTACCAAGTACCTATTTTTCTGAAAGATAACGAAATGATCATGGTTACAAACGATTACATATATTTAAAAAATATATAATTTCTAAAAAAGTACACAAGCCGTGTACCGTGTATACATAAATTCGGTTTTTAATACGAGTTCTTACAAAATCAATATTTTCCGCAACACTTTATGTAATTACGAAACATTGATACCGGTGTAGCATAAAGTTGAATTATTATTTTAATATGTTTATATATAAATTCCAATTAGTAAGTCAAAGCAAACGCCGAATAGAGTTACCGTGGCTGCCTTTGTCGCATAGGAGCAATTTATAACTAAAAACACTTAATATTCGGAACGGGTCGTGAATCTTATGAAATTAATTCAATAAGTCAACCCTGTTCAGGACCAGGGTGGACGTTATCACCAATTAATAACTGATCTTAAATTTTCTTCTGTCGAATTCTGGGTGTCTTTGTTTCAGGACATTAATTATATTTAATGGCTTTACTTTTAACGTACCCATAGGCATACATTTTATAATTATATTGTATTTTGATCTATAGCTTCTATAGAAATAAAAATGTATCTACTCAATTGGAGATACGTTTAAATAATTAATGATGAATGAATGCGACCTATAAGTTTTTGGGGACTTAATTAGTTTCTAGTGTAGTAGTAATCTGGGCGTAATATTTAATAGTTTGTTTTGTTAACAATATTATTGGAACGGAATAAATAAAAAAACTTTTCTATAGTAGAGAATGTAAGAAATAAAAATACCTATAGAATTCAAAAACTGCTTACGTAAATTCATCCCTATTTCATGAAAACCGTGATTGGTTTAATTTACATCGTTTGGTCTGGCCAATATAAATTAAAGCAATCGGTGTTTTTTTATGCCAAAAGAATAATTGACTTTTACTTTTTTTAAAGCGAATAAATTGACACAGATTCAGATTATGGAAGAATTCCCTTTGTTGTTATTTTAAATCGAGTTTCTGGATCATTTTTTCTGGAACGCTATGGAATAATACGTTTTCCACATTGGAGAAGTTTATTCACGCGACATTAATGGTTTTATTATCAATAGCGGCCTCGGGACACTTTTGTATACCTACATACGAAAGAGTTAGTTTCAATTTCAATAGAATGTGATTTGAACTGAATTCCGTTATGATAAGTATTAACTTTGACAAATCCAAAATTATTTTGTTGTTCAATTCTAATAAACATTATAGTAAATATTTAGATTTATTTCGCATATTTTAAATCATTTACTTTTTTAATTTGGAATGAGACCTAGGTCTTTCCTGTAATAGCATGTTACGATTTCAATATTAATATATCATTTATTCTAAGATACATTGAGGCGAAAATTATATGAAACTTCATATTTTCATTTTCAGTAAATCACGAAGTCTGTATCCTTTGCGGTAACATTGAGAGCTACAAGGATGGCCGGTATTGCAGAGCTAGACACATTGCATTAGCCCGGTCGAGCGGAAATTAAAATACAGAACTGGAGCAGATCGTTAGAAAATATAAATCACAGTAGTGACAACTGCGAAAATCTAGCTCGAAGCAACCGAGGATTTATTTATTTCTTTAGATATAATAATACAAGAAAGATACAGAGCAAGGAATTCTGTATGGTTTAACAAACAAAATACTATTCACAACCAGCAGTTCTCCTAGTTAGAGACAATCAATTTTTTTCTCATATTTTTTTTGTTATTTTTGTGCATAATTTATATAACTATCTTATTATATTTTAGTCATATACTTTAATATTTTTGTCTAATTTTGCCACATTTTATTCCACGGGCTTACTTTTACTCGCTCCCTATATCAAATGATATCAAGGAATCTTATTTTAGGACCTGTATTTATATTTGCACATACAAACATAGCTACTCTATCTTCAAATCCCTAATGTCATTATAAATTACATCAACCGTACATAAATGTAATAACTTACCCGCGTGGTCGGCGGCGGGTCCGAGGTGACGGAGCGCGTACACGTGGAGCGCGCCGTAGGCCAGCTGCAGACCCGTCGACAGCAAGTGCGCCAGGAACGCCGCGCCGCACACGATCCAGCTAGATTTATAGCAGGTGTTATGGTGTGTTGATCGTTTAAGATTTATTTGTGATAATTTTGAATGCTGTAAGAGTGCGTTTGGATTGTACGAACAAAGAGCTAGATCTAGTAAAAAAGCATTGTTTCTTAATCTCTCAGTGTAAATGAAAAATCGTTGTCAGCGTTTACACCAAAAGACTTATATGCTAGACCTAGAATGAGAACCAGGAACTAGAATTCTTGTTATAAAATGTATGCCGATAACGCTCGAAGCAAGTGTTCGCACGCTATAGTGCCGTTTACATCAACGAGCGAGCGTTCTAAATATTCCAAGAATGTTTTTGTATGCAGACAGAACAAGGAAAGAACGCTCTACGTCTGTTTACAATAAATAATTTTGTAGAGGAGGGCTAAAATGAACATTCGCTCATTTAATTTAAACAGAATCTAAAAATATTTTTGTATGCAGAGAGAACTATCTGTTTACATTAAAAGAATTGAATAATGCGGGGTTAGAACGAGCATTTGCTCGCTTAATGGCAGTGTTCTTTGGTTATTCCGTCTGTATTAAATTGATTCTAAGGTACATTTTTATAATGTTCGCTCACTTGCTGTGTAACACAATAGTGTGCGAACTGCTTTTATCGAGTGATTTAATATGAATTCTAGTTCTTGTCTCCCATATTTGCTCGTTGTTATGTTGGTGCGAACGCTATAGGTAAACATTTTTCGTTTACAAAAAAATATTAAGAAAGAATGGTCTTGTTCTACCTCTTTGCTTGTTCAGTCTAAACGCACCATAATAACTCATTGCATATGATCCAGCTAGATTTATAGCACGAGGTGCGTTATGTTGCGTTGATCGTACGAGATTTACTTGCGACACTTTGCTACTCTATAGTCTGGAATGGTCTTAGTTTAACTTTACCATTGGTTGACCAAATAAAAGATGAAAATGCCCTACCATTTTCGTTTCTTATTTGGATTTGACTTTTGACCTTAATTTTGAAGATGTGTTTTGTGATTACGCCTTAATGCAGTTTTAACGGAAAATAAATATATTTATTATTACGACAATTTGTATTTAAAAATACCATACGCTAAATTTAAATTACCTTTTAGCGTAAAATACTTTGTCCCATATTGTATTGTTAACGCAAACACGATATTGTGCATTTGAAATGCATTGTACTGTGATTTAACAACGCTTTAATAGACAAAATAACATAATGTACCATCGGACAAAATTGAATTGGCTTTTATTTAATGTATAATATTTTTCAACATTATTATATATTTTCAATTAAATGAATTTAAATATAAATCGTTTCAAGAAAATACAACATATGTAAATTTAAAATATAGCTTCACAAATATTTAATATATACTATATTGAAGGTAAAAACACAAGACGAGGTACAAAACCTAACATCTTATTACCAAGTGTAGTCATTTAGTGCCGGGAACAAAACAAAGCGAATACCATCGCTTATCTCAACAAGCGGTTGATACAGTGCCTGCGAAAATGTTAAGAGGAATCGTGACATGAACATTAGACTCTCTAGTTTGCGGACATAATTGTTGTTGTCTATCATATGTTTTGAGAAGACTGCACATAAAACTGCACTAAAATAGTTTTAAAAAACAATAAAAACATCAACATTTGATTTAATGTTTAGCAAATATTATATAATTACAAGGCAAATTTAAATTTTCATCAAGAACGCTGTACAAGAGTTCATAAACATCGAGCGAAATTGTTAGTAAGCGTTACGAGTAAGAATGTTAAACGCACTTATGAGCGCGTTAACGCAAACCATAAGTGGCATACGGCGCGAATTCATTCGTTCGAATTAACGAGAACGTGTATATGTACACGAAAATACATGCAACAAAAAAGCGCCTAGTTTGTACACGCCCTAAACTCTTTTATTTCAATCGTTATTACAGTTTACGTGTACTCAATTTTCTGTATTATCAGCATCACAGAACTATACCAAAAAAAATAAATAAAATAAATATCTTGATGTGAAAAAAATAAATTGTTAGTTTATTTGTATGGTCCGATGGTAACTCAATATGGTCGGGATGTAATTGTACGTATAACGTAATGTTCACGGTCGTTTCCCTTTATATCGGCAGTATCTTTGCCCAGCGGTAATTGTCTTATTTTTTTTATTCGCGTAGATTCGAAAAAGGTACTCGTTATCATTTTAGTTTTATGTTATCTCATTATAGCTACTTGCTGTATTCTTGTGTAGTTTCTTAACTTTATTATTTTTACACCCAAGGTCTACTTTTACTTAGATTTAGGTATGTAGTTTAACAGAATTTTAGTAAAGTCGAATAACAATAATGTGCAAAAATGAGAAGACAAAAATTTGTAAAGTTCAGGTAATTTTTTATTTTCACATTTGCAGGGGTAAATGTTTCTGAATTTTGTCCTTTTTGTTTTTACGTTAGACAGAAATTCTGTGTGTCAACTTGGCAGAAGCATCATAGGTTAAATAACACAGGATTTTTCCTAAGTTTGCTACATCTTCCGTCAAAACTAGAAACTGGACTAGATTAACTTTAGTTAAATAACAAAGGTTTTCTAAGCTGTACTGTCAAGGTCTATAAGATTTAGAAGTAACCTTACCCCCACCCGCCCTCAGGGTAGAAGTGGTGCTTGATGGCGCGCGTGTCGAGCTCGCGGCGCCGCAGCGCGGGCACGGTGCGGTGCAGCGACCGGAGCTCCCTCTCCCGCAGCGCGCCGCCCGTCGACTCGTCCTCCAGGTCTGGCCAGCCATCTACGTGTTGTGTTGTTAGTTAGCTGTTTGTTCGGTGGGTATGTGTTTTTGTGTTTGGGTGAAAAGATGAATTTGAATAGTATATAGAACCTATCTTCTCAGCAGAAATTATTTTAAGTGCACTAATGTAGTACCAACAATTTACCCTGCATTACAGGTATCATTACGCTATGGTGAAAATTCTTTTAAACAAGTTTTAGTTTTTCTGAAATTAGCAAACATACCTACCCCTAAAACTATAAAAATCGATGCGTGTCTCTATTATGCGCTCTACCCTAAAACGGCGTGGACGATTTGTTGAAACTTTAAGGCAATCTTTAGACTAGTTAGCGACTTAGTAGCGAGTGTCCTTTTAAAGTTTGATAGACAGGATTTTGTTTGGCCTACATTCAAGGTAGCCTTTATTTTGTGCAATTGCTCAGCAAGGTCTTCTAGTTATCGTATAAAAATATTTACCATAATGCGGCAAGCAGTTGTAGCTGTTCGAGAGCGGTCTGCATCGGCAGCGCGGCGGCGGGGCGCGGGGCGGCGGCGGCGGCGAGGCCGACGGTGACGGTGACCACCAGCCCGCCTCCATCAGCCCGCCATGGCTGCACTCGCACCCGCACCCGCGCCCGCACCCGCGCTACCTGAACACGTATAAAATAATTAGGAACCAATA
Organism: Junonia grisea; assembly: GCA_018235645.1. Classification (NCBI taxonomy): domain Eukaryota; kingdom Metazoa; phylum Arthropoda; class Insecta; order Lepidoptera; family Nymphalidae; genus Junonia; species Junonia grisea. The sequence goes on from DVXP01003718.1 coordinate 7,428, forward strand.
ACTTTAGCCTCCGTGGCGCAGCTTGCCTGCGATGTGAAGACCCGGGTTCGATTCCCGGCCAGGTCATAATGGAATACGATCTTTTTCTGATTGGCCTGGGTCTTGGATTTTTATCTATATATGTATCTATTATAAATATAGTATCGTTGAGTTAGTGTCCCATAACACAAGTCTCGAACTTACTTTGGGGCTAGCTCAATCTGTGCGATTTGTCCATAAAACAAAATGGCGGAATTGGATTGGCTCAATGTTGAAATGATTACGGCGGGTTTGAAATAAGGATATATGTATGAATTAAATAGATTACATTTTATTCCGAAAAAATGAAATTTCTCGTCAATATAAATTAATGCATTATTGAAAACTAAAAACAGTTAAACATACACACAAAAGAAAAAAGCATATCAATGAAAAAATACATAGGTGTGAGTTACCACCTCCTAATTCAGAAACACTGATCTAGATCGTTTAAATATTGGTAGTTTGAATTATGTAAGCCATGAAAGCCTTGCTCTGATCTGAAGCAACGGTACTTCATGTGCTAATACATGCTAAATAATACTGACCCCTGCAGACTGTAGATTTTCCGCCGGTGGAAAGACGCACTTTAATGTTTCAGTATGGGTATCGGTACATCTACAATCTTTCAAATATGTACTGAAAGTTCAAAAGTTAAAAAGTTTTATTGTTTGAATTTTTATTGCTCTTTCATTATTTAGATTAGGCTACATTTTATTCCAAAAATTTTAATGTTCCCGTGGGAATTACAAACAACTATCGCAGGTGCGAAAGAAGTCGTGGGCAGCAGTTAGTGTTATAGGTAGTAGCTTATTGATACTATCTGCTCTGCGGCGTCCTACAGCCGCATTTTTCCTCCTGACAACAATCTAAAAAGATATTATGGTTGAAAAATATAATGTCCTTTTCTTTACTTCTGGTAACGTATGTACTTATATTATTTCATGACAAAACGTTAAGTGGTTAAGGCGTAGAGCGTAATAAACAAAGGAACGAATGTTCAAACAAAATAAAAGTCGCGTTTAAATTAATCACTATGACTTCGTTACAACAACAGCCAACTTAATTACTCAGCCAGTCAGCCGTAATCAAATTCAGATCAGACTGATTGTAGGCCGATAAAAAATCTCAAGTCTGCGGGGGCTCTTATAGCTTGGTTGGTTTAGTATTTTGAGTTTGTCTACTAAGATATTGATTCAACAGAACCTCTTAAATCAATCCGTTCAATATTTACTCATTGAACTCTTGTTATTTATTTAGATATCCGTATTTACTTACAGTGTTAGTAATGTACACGCGACATAGCGCAATACTTCTTATGTGTTTGTAAAATTTCATTAATAAAACGGATATCATAAATCTTTGGTTGAACAAAAAGTTTTTAACGCCATTTATAAGTAAATCGTTATACGGGGGCTGCATAAAAAAAAATAAAACGATTTAGATCCTGTTTAACCTGTGCCACACGATATGGCAGCTGCCTTATCGTTATAAATAGTTTAAACAAAAAAAAAGGAAAACGATTAAAAATATCGATAACATGTATGTATGCACAGACCAATAGCAGCGTGTGAATCAGATACACATTTAATACGATAAAGAAAAAAAATCAACTTTTTTTTTAAACCGATTCTTGACACAAGATCTCGCGCCGTCATCCTTACATTAAAATAAACCTCCATTAAATACTCCTCGCATTAATTACAGGGCGCTCTTATAGCTCGCTATTATCATCTGTCATGACTTGTCACACCTTGACAGGGGATTTTGCACTTAATAACTGTCAAATAAGATACACTTTTGATTGCCTTGATCGTTTTGACGAAAATATGACAAGATGATTTGGGTTACTTTAAAATGTATTTGGGGATCCGTATCTCGGTTTTTATAGAGTTTGATGTATTTTTTTTTATACAAAAAAAATAATTTTCTTAACGCTCTTCTTGGTAAAGTCATTATGTAGAAATAAAATTTAAAATAATTATAAGGAATTGTAACTACATTTCGGTATTTTTCTATTAGATTTCCCTATTGGATGATATTGTAACAAATAAATAAATTTTATATCTACTATAAGCTTACATATATGTATTTAACCTTACCTAATAAAAACAACAGACCCGTAAATCTACAAAAAATATTTTAGAATAAATTAAATATAATATTTTTAAATGTCAACAGTGTAATAGATAATATCTTTGTATGACACGCGGAGGCCAAGAAGACAATTTTATCAAATGCCATTGAGTCACCATGTACATAATATAAGCCTTTATAATAGTAGTTTTTCACACAATGTGGTTAAATTTAACTTTAAAATTATTGTGATACTTAGTGCCGGTAACCCACGTCCCACAGACTACAGCTCCCTCATACTCCTCTACCTACGTTTAACTTCCTAAGATAAGTAAAAAAGCCAATCACCCTTTTCCCTACTTCCTTTCCTTACTGTCTTACCACTTTTGAAGTGCCTGAATATTTTCACCGGAAAGACACAATTAAAATGAAGTTAGCCCTAAAGTTGCTAAAGTAAAAATATCTCTGTCTTCGAAAGTTAAATGTTTTTTACGGAATACAATATAAAAAACAACGCGTCCGCGAACGAGTTCATTAGTGGAGCTCATCACCACTAAATCATTTATGAATTAATATGTAATTACTCGTACAAACAGGAATCCGCACAGGCGATATTATGTGTTTGATTAAGATATAAATTATCACGTATTAATTATCGCCTGTAAGGGCACGGCAAAGTATGAATGAGGTACAAATTGTAATATTTAGATAACGATCTTGTCATGACGGTTGGTGCTTTGGATCCCTTAGCCTTAGCCCAAATAATCAAATCTGAATCTTGTTAAAACTAATAACGGATACCTATACGTTACATTAAATATATAACAAAAATGCCGTCTCCAAATCCGTCTGTGCACAGTTAAGAAAATTTCTTAAAATTAAATAAAGCATTATCTTAGATTTTCGCTATTACCTACAGTACTACACATTGTAACAAATCTTTTTAAAATTGTTAATACCTAATTTTATTTATCATATACATATTCTATTTAGACGTGGTCATGTGGTCAATTTTTTAGTATAAAATCGATTAAAAAAAGTTTAAGTTCAATGCTTTATTCTCGCCTTATCGTAAATTCGTATGTTTCAAACAGGAATTCGTGCAGGCGGTATTAAATACGCATTTGATTAAGATATAAATTATCCGGTATCCGTTATTGGATAACATTTCGGCCAGTATTAATATTAATGATGTTACAAAAAGTCTCAATTCGAACGATTTTTAATAGGGTTGGCGTATCTGTTCTTTGATCAAGACATAATGGTGGCAAAATAATATATCGTTTTGACGCAGAATGGGTTACTGTTAACTTTTTATGAGGACGACGTAAAATGTTAATTTTATTTTTTATTAATCAAAGATACAGATAAAAGATGTAAATTATTGATCCTTTTTCAAATAAATTGTTAGACTTTTAATTAGTTGGATTTATATTAAAATATCTCCAGATTCGTGAACGTTGTTTTAGTAAATTATTATTAAAACGTTTA
>DVXP01003719.1:0-11011 GCA_018235645.1 Junonia grisea
GAGAACAAGAAATCTCTATAAAAAAGTAAAAGCTTAACACAAAAACTAGCTATACGAGGGACGTTCTATATATTCTCGGTATCGGAGTATTCTAGTAACGATGAGGGTAATGAAAATAATGATCTCACTACCTAAAAACACTCTTTGTAGGGATAATATAACACCTATTATTATTATTTTTTTTAATTTTTCATTTTCAGTCATAAGGTTTCAAAATAGTCTTGCTTCTTCACGACTTCTGCAGTATAATTAACTCCTAGTGACTCTCTGTTCGATCTTCTTCGAAAATTCTTCTATCTTCTTCGATTCTTCGGTTTTCCCTTAGTTTATTTCTATTATTTTTTTAAAATTTCTTTACAGTTGTATCGGAATTAAAAAAAACAACAGTTATCTTCGTTTTTATTTTAGCTTCTAACAATAATACTCGTACGTATGTTTGTAGTTTGATGGAAAAGACAATAATGGGTAAAGATTATAAAATAAAAAAGTGGTTGTGGTTGGTTGATTGTATGCGAACTATTCAAATCAATTAATTATTGTGCACAGCGACTACACGTGTTTTTGACAATTATTACATAATATGCATGAGGCTATGAGGGTATCTTTCATTTATTAAACCGAGTTTTGAGCTCGTACCTCATACCTACAAAACTCTCTTAAAGACAGACCAAATTAAATTATTTGTAGAGCAATATCAGTGTTAATGTTTACAGAGCTGTTATTAAATTCCATTTCTTCATACCGTGAGTAACTATTCAGTTTTGACATTCAATTGAAATTATAATTTAAGTAAATGAATAAGTTGCTTGTTTACGTTGAGTGGGTAAATAACAAAGCAAGGTTTTTCACAAATTAATGTTTAATTTCAGAGACGTTTTTAGTGTTGAGTTTTAATTATGGTGGTATGATTATTGTGAGTCATTTAGGAGTATATATATTATACCTAAAAATTATGCAGTTTCTGTATTGTAGTTCTGTGTTAAAAATAATTAAAGTTTACATCTGATTTTAAGAAAATTATCTTAATTTCGTAGTTTTAACAATATTTACCTTTTAAACAATTCCAAAGAGAACTTCCGATACTGGTAAAAGTACTTCTTCGCCTTCAACTACACAGTACACTTAAAAACACCTTGCAGGTATTGTTACACTTATTTTTTATTAAAACACTTAAACATTATTTCTTCCTTTGCATAGATATCCCACAAAATAGTAAGAAAAACTTCAACAAGAACGAATCAAAACTTCGCGCCGTTTCGCCAAAGTTACCGCCGTGTTGTCGCGTGTCGGCAGCGGTCGGCACACGCGCCCGCTCCACTGATACTGCGAGTGAGCGATCGCACAATCGCTGAGCGGCGAGCGGCAAGCGGTTAGCGGTAAGCCACCAGCGATAAGCGGCAACTGATGAGCGGCGAGCAAGCGGTTAGCAGAGAGTAACAAGCTGATATGTGTTGATCACACGTTACGAGTACAGTGGTGAGACAGCTTTGACAAGCAGCTCGGCCGAGCGTGTAACGGCACTCGGTATCACGTGATTGGAAGTATTGCATAGTGACGCGATGTTGATATCAAAAAACAGCATAATTAAGGTGATATGTTGTTTGAGGCTGATTAGTACAACGATATTTGAAAAACAGAGAGTCCATAACTAATATAAAGTCTATTTTTATTATTTCTCTTTGAACTCATTTTAAAATACTTATATTATTTTCTCTGATTCACTTTCTTCAATGACAGCGTATTGACATTGATATGGGCTGACTGGTCAAAACTCGCTCTATTCAGTACGGTTTTATTCTGGCGCCACTGTACTCGTAATGTATGATCAAGTCTTAAGCGGTGGATGACAAGCGGTAAGCGGTGTGCACCGAGCGACAAGTGTGAGCGAAACACTGCAAGCGGTGAGCGGAATATAGCGAGCAATAAGCGATAGAGCAAAGGACTAATGTCATTTGTTCTCTTCAAGATCGGATGTGACGGTCACGAGGCTACTTGAATTATAAAAAAAGGATTTTGGTCCTATTAAGCCATTTTCTTGATTCTTTAAAATAAGTTCCAATGACTTTTTTGTAATAAAAGTTATATCCTTAAAAAGGGTTTTAACCTATAAGCATTGAGCAATAAAAAAAAACGTTATGAACCCAGGTTAACGTTCATAATAATTTTTTAAACATTACATTTTTTTTTATATTATCATGTAAAAATGTTTATTAATTCTTAAATTTGTAGTAGGGAATCAGAGTGAATTAATTGATTTTTAGGTTGAATTAATATTATTTTGACGTAATTACACGTTGAAATTTTCCTTGCCCAAATAATCGAATTCGGTTATATGAAAGACAATTGAATGAGAAGCGGAAAAATACCACAAAAATGATTCTTAATTTAAGATCCACGATAAATTGGCGGAACTATGCCTTTAGGGTTGAGTGCGTACCTTCTTTCGATTGACTGCATACTACTTTTTCAGCAGATTTACAATATAATTAATTAAGCTTGGATTGGGATCGCCAAATTGAAAAAACTAGAATTTCATGTTCAAAATTCAAATATGTTGAGACAAAAACCAAGACTAAGTTGCTTAACCGAGAACATTTTTGGTTTCTTTTGTGTTTAAAATAAAACAGGACGTTTTTTTAAAAACCAGGACACTCCTTAAAAACTATTCCGGTCTCTGATAACCAAAAAACTAAGGCATCCTGGGAAAACAGGAGGTTCAGCAAATAGGAGGTTTAGGTTGTTTAACAAAAGTGGTTATAAATTGTAAGAGCTTTTAAAAAATTGGCACCATTCGGCAGAAGTTACGTAAGTAGTTGTGGTAGTGAAGTTATTTTAAAACAAAACCTTTATTTGGTACCTTTATACCTTTACTATAAAGGTAGTATATTTTTATTTGCTGTATACTATTTGAAGTACAAACCTAACAATAATGATATAGACTTTGTAACTCTCCAATGTAACAAATATATATTCAAGTAAGTACTCGAATTGTTTTTCTATTTTTGACGTACAAACATTAATTTAAGATTTTTAATATCGTTAATTTTTATTAAATGAATGTATTAACTGTGTAGAATATGTCAAACAATTAACACGTCGACTTTTTCCTCAATAGCATTAAGCGATTGCAACACAAAAGAAGCCTAATTGTATCTCAGTAACAGCAACATGCTTATGCGAGTATACGACCACGATCTGAAAACTACTGCACCTTCAGAATATCTGTATAGTGTCCGAACCTTAAAGACTCATGCCTCCCCGACCTTATCTCCTATTGCACTTTATTCCATTGTGAGCAGCATTTGTTTATCCGCAGACGTTCACATCGGATCGCTTGACAGCAGGTGAGCTGCCTCACTCACATGCTCGTTTACTTGCATTTTCATAACAATGGATCATAACTAAGGGTGCATTTACACTAAACGAACATGAAATGAGCCAGCATTGTAAGAATATTATAAAAATGTTTTTGTATCAGACAGGACAACGAAAGAACGTTCTATGCCTGCTACATTAAAATAATGTAAATGAATGTGAATGATGTTCATTTAGTCTAAATGCATCCTAACTAACACAAAGTAAACAGATATTATAGTTGATAGATGACTGAATGACTGGGTTATTAATCTTTGAAAGTTGACATTGGAAGGTGAACCAAGGTTTCGATAATTCACAAACAATGAAATACTCAGAACTGTGAAAGTTTAAGCGTAAGAATTAAACGGTATTTAATGTAAATAGGAGCAACATTCGGGTGCTATCTGAAAGTTTATCAATGAAGCCTCAAGCCTCACTGAGCTCGGCTTATCGCGGCCCCGCGGCGACGCTCAGATATAGAAGGAGGCTGATTTTGTTTAATTCCTATTATTTTATATACTTTATACAAATCTGAGAAATATCAGATTCTTTGTTGGTAAAAATATTAATAAACAACACTGTATAAACAAATATATTTGGTGCCTTATGTTTTATTTCGTACTGTTTTAAAGTAAGTTTTAGGAACTAATCTTTAGGATTTATTAATGTGATTTAAAATTTTATTTCTTTGATGGATCCGACTTCAATATGAAGTAAGCACTATAAAATAGCACGATGTCTTATAATAAAGGAGCAGTAACGATACATCAAATCTAACTATAAAAAGTGAATCTCTCTTTATTACATAAAACTATTAAAGCTTAGAGAAGAATATGTGTAAATAGTAAGTAAAGCGAAGTACAATTTAAATATTGCATTCAACTTCGTATTTTATTGGGTTGTAGAGTTAAGTTAACAAATAATAGATCATTAATTCTCTTATATAAAACGGAGATTACTTGTAACTTTAAAATGCTTTAAGAAAACAATTTGTTATCCATGAATAATTATAATTATCGTTTAAACTTTTGATATAATTCTTAGTATTAATAATGAACTACGGAACAACTGTGCTCATTTAGACATCGTCGGCAGAAAGTCAAGTTCAAAGTTGTGGAGGCTGAAAAGTTTTTCTCTAAGACGTTTAATTTATTAATATATAGAATTTGAAATTATAAATGATATTTTAATTGAAAAAAATATATATATATTTTTAAAAGAATTAACACGTACATACGAAGTGTATGAGTACTAAGTTTTTGAACTTGTTAACGTAGTAATTAGGCCATTTTATTCAATTTTATGAATTGTTCTATTTGTGTTATCGTGATTCATAATGTGTCGCTTAACAGGTAGGTAACACTCACTATACGGTTTTTTTTTCTGCTTGCTCCTTTTATTCATCAATTGTAAACCGGTTGAAACTTGATTTAGAGTGGTTTTATTGAAAAAATTAGCCCTAATTGTGGTCGCTCGGTAATTAAAAAATAGGCTGCAGACAGTACAGTAGCTCATTTAGATTGAAAGAAACAATTCCACTCACTAATTAAAGTTGGACTTTGTCTTTTAAACAAAAAAAGATACGCATTTTTTTCATTTCAAATCTCCTGCCAGGGCTCTTATTAGTAATGAAAAGGTTTTCGTGCGTTTCTTTTGATAGGTTCTTTGCGGTCAGAACAAATGTAGGATATATTTCAATCAGACCTGAGAGTCTCGTTTAACCTTACTCACCGTATACTACAACAGGATACAGCTCTAATATAGCTCTGTAATAACTTTTGTTAATACGAGACGATTTTCAATATTAATATATAATAATCATTTTTATTTCCTTGCTAACAGTAGGCATAAACATTAAACATCGTTCTCCTAGAATATTTTTGTAAATACACCAATAAAATACTACTAAATATTTTACAAGCAACTTCTACGTCTGTTTAGTATGGTAATTCAAAGGATATCGTCATATACCTATATCTAAATTGGAAAAATCACTTTTTCCTAACGAAAAGTATGAGTACGCGGACGGTACGGCGCACAATAACGCGCTGCAATAAAATGTTAGATCCGCCCGTCAGTCACAATACGCTGCTATCAAAGCGCTGCATGCCCGCGCTCTGCTGCGCTACGCGCTGGATTCCATAAGGTCTCTATTCCGACCTCATACAGTGCTATTTATTGCAGTAGCTTAAATTCATATTTTTTTTTGGAATATCATATGTTATGTACAAATTTTATATCTAATATACCTAATAATATTTAACAAGTCTTTTTAAGTTCAAATGCAGTTGTTATGTGCCACTTTGGTTTATTTCAAGATAATATATGCAAAGATAAATTTAATCTATAAAATGCTCGGTACTGGGTTACTTATGATTTATGATAATAATTATGATAAAACTTCAGTTTGTTGCTTGAATCGTAATTCGATAGCTTAATTTATAAGCTTCTAATAATATCTAATAATAATATTATAATAAAAAGGATCTTCTTTTGTATAAACACCTTAAAAATCTACAAGATACTTGACAAAGTGCCGCACTGTCACTTACACCGGTGACTCCATAGAGTCGTAACTTAGACGACACGACTCCCGCGACACCGCTGCGACTGAAGCGACCTTGCTTTGCTTTTATCCGTGTGAAGCGAGTGTCGGTGAACGTCGTGATACATGAAATAACTCATATCCTTTGTTGCTACATTTATATGTTTATTTGGATAGTTTTGTTCATCACAAATATGAACAACGAATGTGCTCAAAACAATTAAATGGTTTAAAAGAGAAGACGTAAGAATCTATGAAAATATTTCGTAGTCTTAGATTAGAATGTTAAAATCTTTAGAGTATAAATGTATAGTTGAATTAAAATGAACAGTATCACGTGCTTGAAAATATTTTCTCCTGTCGCATACAGAGTTCACAGGAACTTTTTCAAAAAGGGCTTTATGATTAATATTCTTTTTACGTTTGTAAATTAATATATTGAAATAATGTTCGTATAGCGCAGGATATTCGCTGGTCGGCAGGCCTGAACAGAACTATCAATATTGGAATAACAATTTTAAACTCCTATTGGAGCATTGCGCTTTGTTCTGTGCGATAACATTTGAGAGGAGCGTTTAGCTTTTATTGCCGTCACACGCACGTATTGGTAGTTTGATACACGTTGTAACTACGATTACTTTAGAAAATTATTAAAAAAAAACTGGAAATATGCGTTTTATTTAATATTTCTATGTTTATTTTAAATAAATACCTATCGTAAACATAAACATGAAATTAGAGCCAAATTGAATACCTATTGGATAATGCATCATTCTTATATTGGTGCAGAGATAATTGCAACTGGTTAAAAAGATAATAAAACTTGATTCAATCATTTGTTTCAGTTCGATTTTTCTTAAACTTGGCTGGGCACGCTACCGCGTTCCTAGAGAGTGTGAAAGTGCCATGTGTTTTAATCATTAATATTTTAATTGTGTCGCACATAACTAATTAGCTGGTTTCGTTGTTACCTAAAATCACCGCATAAAAGCAAAATAAAAATAGTTAGTTACTTAATACTTTAGCATTAGTTACATATAATTATTGATATTTTGGTTTTATAAGCGACAACGAAGCAGAATGGTTCAACTTTAGATTTCGTTTAACCGAAACGTTTTTTATCAATTTTTGAAAAGACTTTTAACATTTATTTAATTTTAAGAATAATTAGAAAATTAGCATAGGTAAGCGTTATGTTTGTATAAGAATAATAGCAAGTTCCGAAGCAGTATTTAGTCAAAACACGATTACTAAATGTATTCAGTTCACCCCGGTAATTTGGTTAAAGCTCGTGCATGTCATTTAGTGAAATCCTTGACTCAGGGTTACCAACTTAGGGGTTTTGGCCCTTTTAGGGGTTTTTGTAGCGAGTTGGCACTTTTTTTAGGGACAAAAAAATGTTTCGGGGTTTTTCGCCTAATTTTAGGGGTAGGCGGAAAGTGTTAAACTTTTTTGTTTTTTAGCTAAAACCGGTAGTTTCGACGGAACGGAAGGTGTTGACCTTGAGCGCAAGAGGAGGATAGGGGGTTTTTAATTATTTTATGGGGAAAACGATGTTAAGCGTTGGCACCCCTGCTTGCACCCTGTTCTACAGAGGAGCCATTGCTCGATTTGCTCGTGTAAAACCTGCCGGTGTTCAGGTTTTGGACCTCCCCAGCTTGGCGCTAACTTTTTCAAAATTTAATATAGCCGATTAAAATTTAATATCACCGAAGATAGATAGGATAGAAATAGTAGCTTTTCAATAGTGGAAGAATTTCTCAAACCGGTCAAGTACTTTCAGAACCTTTTCAATTCAAACAAACAATCAATCAAATCTTTCATTTTATAATCGTTTTATAACAGAAAATAACTAACAAATATGTAGGTCTTTATTTTCGTATTTCGTAAAAACTTGTATATTATCTATATCACTAGAATTTACTTGAAAGTAGTCCAACTGTTTTATAATACGGCTACATATTCCCAGAAGCTGTAGATGAAGAGTTTGCTAAGTTTCAGTTATTCATTGTTAAGTGCTGGTCAAAGTTTAATTTAAGATAAGCAGCTCTGTGTCTTGCGGAACTAGCGACGAATAAACAAGATAATAAGAATGTTTAGGAAAATATGGGTTTAAAAGTTAAAATTTAATATTTTCGTCTAACTATGAGTTAAATTAATACGTAGAAGTAATAAAATCAAAGAACTCGTGTATGTTTAATATAGGAGAGAGTTAATTTACACGCTCATCTAATATCTATTAAGTAAATAGTAAGACAACAATGTGAATAAAAATAAAAATAAAATGAAATATAGTATAATTTTCCTTCGTGTTAGTTAGAAGGCTGTGTAACCAGCAGTAGTCTGAAACACGAATCACACACAAACTAGCAATCACAGCGCACTCGTGAGGATGTAGGATTCGGTTCGTTGGTCCGTCGCGAATATCATTGTTCTCTGGCTTTTCTGTGTTCGTATTTATGTATTACATTTTCCCAGAATTGTTGCCACATGGAATGTAAAGTGGTATTACTTCTTTCTCATATAATATACCTACTAATATTTTCTAGCATAATACAAATAAATATATTTACTTCTGATCATATTAAACGCACTCTTTAATTTTAATGAAAAAGATTAAAATAATTACAATCAGAGTGTTAATCTTGTTTTAGTATAAAAATTAGAAATCAACTTAATCAAACCATATCAAATTAAGAGAAATTTAACAAACAAAATCGGTACTTCACTTACAAGTATAACAATAATATTCGTTTCGCTAATAAAGATTGACAGCCGTCAGAACAAAGCGCGGTGATTCTATTCATCAATACTGTTACTTATTCACTTCACAAGCGCAATCTGCGTTTGAATTATTGAAACCATCAGCGAAACGTGAATTGAACAGTTTTGATTCAAAATCAACAGCTACACATTATATATATCTACAAGGTTTTTAAAATATTGTGCTCCTTTTTGTAAAAGTAAAATATTTGCTTATTTTTATTTGTTTTGTGTGTAATGAAATAGGTAAGTGATACCTAATAACATTTGTCTAGACTACGCTAGATTACAACATTTTTTGTTAGAAAAAAAAGAAATAACTTTCTTAGCCATCACTACCCCCACTCCAAAAAAAAACTGTTGTCATGATCTTATATCAAAGTTCCAAGCATTACATACATTACAATTTACCTCTTATTTTATACGTTTATCGTGGATTATTATTAATGTATCAAATTGCGGGAGCAATTAATAAGATAAAATTATTTAAATTAATCATTAAGTAACACAATCAATGCTTTATAATAAGACTGATTAAGCAAGTATTGTGACATAAAGCAGTAGCGGTCACAATGAAGTGTGAAATTGTTCCATTACGATTACGACGAGCCGTTCATTGTGTCATTACACGAACTGCGGCCAATCACTGACGCTGTTCCGTCAAAAGACTTCATTGACACATGTCTGTACATATGTATGTATACTATGCGAACGTGTTCATGAGATAATTAATATTCATTTTACCAAAATGTCCGCATATTTACGTTATAAAATGTAAGTAATTGCTATTTAATAAAAACAAACACTTCATCAATTATGCGAAATTAATTTATATTTATTCTTGTTAATTGAAAGCAAATGTAACATCACACCTCTGCCACGCGTAATAACAGAATTACCGCGTATAATATACGAGCGGACTTCAGCAATGCTGCAATTAATTGGACAAACAAACGAGACCGCAAATTAAAGTTGCGGTCGACCGCCAGCGGCAGTCTGACGGCGGCCTGACGCCAGTGGCCGCGGCGGGCGGCTGACGTGAGTTCACTTTGTGGTGACCGACTGTTGTACTCTTAAAAAGTATGTAAATTGAGTTGAATAGAATATAAACTTAGGTTCATAAAGAATTAGAAGACTGTTTGGTCAGTTAGTATTATGCGTGCATAATATTGTGTGTGTAGATGTGTTAGGAGATGAAATAACAATCTAAGAGGCTTCCAAAACAGTATATGCTTTTATGAAAAATAGATATTTAGTAAAAAGATTTCATCACTTGTTCCGATTAATAATATCCGAAAAACACTGTCTTAGATTTTCGCGATTATTACCTACTCATTGAAATAAAACTACTTTAAACGGATTTAAATCGCGTATATTAATGATTTTTACTATCCCGACGTTTCGAGCACTTTACAGCGCTCGTGGTCACTGGTAGACTGAGGTGACATTTATCTATTTGAAGTATGGAAGAAATATTATTTATTAACTACCGACAACGATATACCGACCGATAGTTACCGATAACGATAGCTGGTATCTTGAGTAACGTTCCGGTTGCAGAGGGCACTAACTGTATCTTTGGGTCTTGCAGTCTGTTGGATTTGGGATTTTAAAATTTTAATATGTGGATCTCAGGTGTTAGAATGTCTCCAACCATCTTCCCTCTTTATCATACATAGGCCAAACAAAGAGCAGTATCGGTACTAGGGTCAAGGAACATATAGGAGATATCCAAAATGGGCGTTCTTCAAAGTCTGCAGTCTGTGAACATGCTCTGGATAAACCCAACGATTTTATTCGATTTGACAAACCACAGTTTTATTTTATATCTCCGAAAAATCCATAACCTTGAGTAATGTTCACAAATATTCTAATTATGTTGTTAGTAAATAGAGCTAGAAATAGACTGAGCAAAAGAGGTTTCGTAACCGACTTATAAACAATTTGAACTTTTTTTAATAATTTTAGTGTCACGGAATCAAGGGACATCTGTATGAGGTGATTTAGAAATGAGGGCTAACCATTTGAAGGCAAATAAAATGATATTGATTCTGTTAAAGTTCTAACATTGGCACTGAGTTCGCTAAAGTAGTTCAGACTATTTATTAAAGGAATTAGATCTGACTGGAGGCAGTGCTGGTGAAAGCTACGGGGTAGTGATTAATTAAGGATTATTATAATCCTAGTGTGTTACTATAATCCTAGTAGAATGTTTGTACCGCTACAAGCTATGAAAGTGAATCGAGTGAAATAATTGAGTTGTCTGAGCAAAGTTGCAATGAAATTAGAAGGGTTTGGACGATGAAAACAAATTGCTTAATTCTGAAGTCTAGACAACTCATATTT
>DVXP01003720.1:0-11010 GCA_018235645.1 Junonia grisea
GTAGCTTCCCAACAGTGAAAGAATTTTTCAAATCGGTCAAATAGTTTCGGAGCCTATTCAATACAAACAAACAAACACACAAATATTTACTCTTTATAATATTAGTATAGACATTGATGTTTATTAAATTATACATCTTAAATTTTTTAATTATAATAAATTATGAAATATTTTTACAGATTTCTATATGTAAAGATATTCTTACGTTATGATGAATTATTATTGATTTCGGTGTTTTAAATATTTAAAATTTGTTTAAAACATGTAAATTATGTAGAAAGTGCAAAATCTCGATATAAGTATAAACAGCAATGCATCAACATAATCTAGAAATTAAACAATATTCCAAAATCCAAATACATACATTATTTTTATTTATTTGAATAACAGGACATTAAGTAGAACTATATCTGTATTTTGTGTTTTCTGTTAGTTTTGTTTATTGAAATAGCGGGTCGCAGTTTGAAGACATGATAATTTAATTTTTACGTTGTCTATCTAGTTTGGTTAACCTTAATTAAAATCACACAAATGTGGCAATATTTGTTAGAGTTTTTGTTAAGTCATAATGTTTTTAAAACGATTCATAATGTTAAAATTTTAATTGTGGTCTAAAGATTATGATAATAACGATTAAATAAAGATACATAAAATATAGGTAAGGGTCGAAAGTGGCCTGCGTTACCTCGAGAAAAGATAGGTAGGTACAGCCGTGAGCCGACTTTTTGCACAACTTGGCGGGATATAAGCTTATTTTTTATATCCAATATTTATATTTACAGTGTGTCAGTATGCGTAATTTTAATGATTGTAGGTACATTTATGGTTATTTCGCTATTTACTAATGATCAATCTATCAAAAAACGTATATGACGAGTTTAAAACTTTTATCTTAAGACAACTAATTCAATAAAGTTCAACTCATAATGGTTTCACACGTTATAGGAGGAGCTGCGCGCGCTGCGTCCGGATGGCACGATCGTGACGGAGACCAAACACACGAGGGAGCAGGAGCGGCTCTTGGACGAGGAACTGGGTAAAGACGAGGTTTGTGTTCATTGATATTAAATGTTGGTACTCTAATAATAATTAAAAATTTAACACTTAAGCGATTTGTTAATAAAATGTCAAGCGATTTGTTAATAAAATGTCTTGGAACATGAGCGTCGGAAGCGGAGTAGCTCATACCTCATCATATCATCATCATACCTCCGTTAGAAACATTTGCAGAAAAAGTTATCGAATAATTGTTTATTTTGAACATTACTGTTATTATCCTAGAATATTCTCGATTTCCATAAAACTAACATGAATTGGATATAATAATAGAGTTGCGTAGGTCTTCATTTTTAATGACTAAATTACTTTGTATTTGAAAAGCTTTATTTTTCTTTATCAAGTAGAAGAAATTAGTAATTTTAACTTTTATTATATGTATAGCGAAATCATGATTGTATTTATTAATCAGCTGCAAATTAGAAATGGAATTTGACATGTATATGTATTTTTATAGGCAAAATCATTAGCAAGCAACGAGAGCCTGGTAGAAGAGACCGGGGGTACGGAGCGTCGGAAGCGAGTTGATCTCGAGCAGTCCACTGACCACATGGCGGGTGGACTGCGCGTCGCCACACAGGTGCACTCGCGGACTCGGACGGAGGAAGGTAGTGTTTTGAAAATGAAGATTTAGTAAAATTATTTTCATCAAAGTCAACTCGCCGAAGACCGTCCGGTAGTGTAAGACCGTATATCAAAAATATGAAGAATTCTGATAGATAACTAATGGCTAGAAGATATTCTGAAAACTAGAAAATGTAACGTTTGTATGTATTTGACTAGGATCCCCGTAGCCATTAAAAATTATTTGTAAACGGTCTTACCATACCGGACGGTCTTCGCCGGATTGACTTTATAGATAGATATAATTATAGATATACGTAGATTGAAATTAATATAAAAAATTGATATAGGTACTTTTAAATATACAAAACACATTAAAGTTGCAAACGAGATTCTTTTAGATGTGACAGTGTGATAAAGACTTAAAACCATAATTTTTCTATATTGAAATTTAATTACTTGTTTCAAGTTTTAACAATAAATAAAATAAAGAAATAAATAAAGATGTAAGTTAATAAAATAAATGCTTAAAAGAATTGTATAAATTATTTACTTTTGTTTTAGTCGAAAGGGAGGGCCAGCCAAATATGGATGACGATTGGGAGAGTTTATCCGTAAGAATGCGTCGCCAGCGCCGTTTACGACATAGTGGTGAGTAGCAAAACTTCTACATCGTTAGTTTAAGGAGCGTAGTAATAGATGGCGCAGTTAAGCAGTATCAGTTTAACAAATAGTTTACAATTTTTCCGGTAGATGGCACTAATTGAAATATTTATTGTTTCTGTTAAATAAATAAAAAAGTAATATACATTGGCTAAAAATTTAAAAATCTATATCTATACTAATATTATAAAGAGGAAATATTTGTTTGCTTGTATTGAATAGGCTCCGAAACTACTTGACCGATTTAAAAAATTCTTTCACTGTTGGGAAGCTAGGCTATCTCCGGTGAACATAGGCTATATTAAATCTTCAAAGAGTTGGGGATTACCGTGCGAAGCCGGGCCGGTCTGCTAGTCATACATAAAATTAAGAATTTAAATTTAAATTACATCGACTTCAAAGAAAACTTAATCTAATATAATTAAGTAATATTTTTTTAAGGTTGGTGTGGTGATCAGGAAGTCTCTATCGTACGATACATACTTCCTGGCACCTTAAAATGGCACCAATCTCAAAAATTACTATTTCATAACATTAAGTATGTCAATTTATTTTTGAAATCGATTTAATTTTTTGTAGACACATCTATTTCGCAATTTTTAATTCTAAGTCCTATATACCTTGTAATACTTACAATTTTGAAATACCTAATTTCAATTTCTTATCGTAAGCGTATCTTGTATTAATGATCGATGCTGTTCATGATTCAAGTAATATATTGATATGCCGAACATATGAATTTACAAACAAACACACAGAAATTTGCTACAAGTGCTTAGATGTAAGTATAGACTAACGTGTAACTCTCAAAGTCAAAATCTCTGAAAATATCATGATCATTGATATGGTCGAATTATATGACTATTTTTATTTTCAAGGCATTTTGTTAATAGAGTACATTTTTTGAGTTTTATATTGTGGATTAACTGGTGTGAATCCGGTTATTTAGGGACCAGTCTTTATAAGAGGAAAGAAATAAGTGATCTTACAACATTTTTACATGTAGAGATAGCTTTGAGTATGTTTTTCTATATACGTAGCAGACGATTTTACGCCTAGGCTGCTGAACCAATTTTGATAAACAGTGTGAAGGTAGACAGCTGAAGGACATACTAGTTTTCGGCACGGTAACTGCTGAGGCCGCAGGCAAACGCTAATTTGTAATATTTCTTTAATAGTAACTTTTTTGTTAAGTTTTACGGTACCTACTTATGATTACATTGTCTCCACTGTTGCTGCTCTTTGTGTTATTTAACATAATTATGTATGTGTACTCATAGCTTTATATTAAGTAGGTATATTATTACGTGAATCGCAATTTTTTTCTGACAATTTTTACCAAATACCTACCTATATCATATTTCGGCAAGATATATATTTACGACAATCACATTCTAATAAATTTCTTAATGTAACAAAAAACGGCTTTGGCTATGAAACTTATATTTATCTTTATTCATTCCGTAATACTTCTTATCGAAATTATACATGTTCAAGAATATTTGAAAGTTTGTAATTCTTTAAACATATATAAGTCTAAAGTTCTGATTTTCTAGGATAACGTTACCTGTCATTTAACCGGTTAGGAAATTATTTTCGCACAATTTTTAGCAACATGTTTTCTTAGTAGGGACAACGATATTCTAAAAGCTTATATAGTGCCTGCAGTTGACTGACCACAATTATATTTAATCAAAGCATAACAGATGAACACTGTAATTAGATTATTATCGTCTATTTACCTCATAATGTACGGAACCGCATAAACTTCCTTGATTATATCTCCTTCCTAATATTCAAATTATTTTAATTAGCCATTTAATATGCTTATAAAGTTACATCAATATATAATTTATTACTGCATATACATAATCATTTAGTTTATATTTATTTTAGTATGATAGAATATAACTGATTAGTACTTTGTAATGGTAAGTTATTATTATTAGTAATTAAAATAAAATTGTTTTTCATGGACGAAATCTTTAAGACTTAGTTTAATTTCTTAAAATGTGGTAGGTATTAACATAGAGTCAAAAACTGGTTTAAACGACTATCGAAATACATAGACCTTGTTTATTAAACTAATTACATTACAAATATTTTTAGACTCAGTCATTACATACGCATAAGAAAAAAACAAATAATATTTTCGGTATAATTTGTACGCTTCATTTTCACAATGTAAGTAAAAACATTTCGTATTTAAACAACACCAAAAATTGTTACACCTCTTTGTTACGAAAAAAAATAGTCTTACCTTATTTTCGTGTGCACCACTAACTCCTTTTTGGCTAAGCCAGTCACGTCTTTCCTGCTGTATACAAATAAATGTTGTGAGGCTCGGCCGACGCTCAACCGCCTTGATACTTATGTAAGGATGTAGAGCAATACGCAAACCAGTTTATCCTCGTATTTTATTCATAAATTTTGTGGGGGTACAAAATTTAAACAAATAATTATGAGGTCATAGATGTTGATAAGTTGCCTATTCAAATTAATGTCTAATATGTCACACTTATACCGGATATTTGTTGTGTAATATGTTACCACTGTTTCTTTGGTTCTATTTTATTTCCAAGATTTATATAAGATATTTTTTGGAAATATAAACATTGATATAGACAAGTTTATTTAAAGAAGATAGTAAAGCCAACTTTCAAAACTAAATTTAAAAAAATTGGCGCATTTACCGTCATCGTAATATTACCCAAAATTATTACACAAAAGTAAAAATTGTCTTCGGGGAAGGGAAATCCCGTTTTACGAAAATTTTGCAAGTGAAGGAATAATATGAAATTTGGCATAATTAAAAATTGATGTGGCGGAGAACTGAAGACGCGGAACAAGGGTGGTAGCCCCACAAACTTTGAGTTAACTTTTACTAACCCCCGTCAAAAAAAATGTCTTGAAGAAACGCATGGCTGCCATTACTCTCAGGCTAAGGCCTTAAAATGTAACGTAAGAAGTGTTAACTTGAAAAAAATTATATCGTATAAAAAGTCACTTACATAATTACATTAGCAATGTTGCGTAAATGTAAAATTTTGCGTAAATCATAATAAGAATTGTTAATATGTTTTATGTACTTCTATTTGCACAAAAATATAGGTAGGTAGGTATTTTTATTTAAATATGATACTTATGTTTATGTTTTACGCGCTTCACGTTTAATAAAAATGCATATGTTACGAATTAAATCTTTTTTTATTTTATTCTTACTTATATTATACTTTTTAACACTGTCGATCATTAATGAATAGAATAGGACTAGTTTCAAAAAAATTTAAATTTTCGTTGTTTTTTTTATATAGGTACACGATATAGACCTAAATTTATGTCATATTTCTGCCACATGAACTAATTGACCCATCTATTGAACTGAATTTCAGGATCACAAACTGTTCCCCGAACGGCATCAATCGTGTCAGCATACAAAATACGATAATTATAATCATCGGGATCTAAAGGTGCGTCTTGGAACATTGGTAATCGATTAGATATCACCCAAACGCTCTGGCGTGCTTCCTGGTCAACTTTTACATCATTTGGGAACACTAATGTCTCCTTATTCATCGCTACCACGCCTTGGTTTTGCCTTTGGTATGGTTTCCTCGAATCCCAACATCCAACACTATCTCTTGTCACCAAGCCATAAAACATTACACCACGTCTGTCAATTGCAGATGCAGAAGATTGACCAAATAATCCTCTGCTTTCACCCAGCAGGTTAAATTCCGTTGCACTGCTATTCACTCTAAACGAGTCACGAAGAACAGATGTCTTAACATAAAATTCTCTGTAGCTCGACATCGAGTGGAAAAATAATATCCTTTCCTCGAATTTATTAATTGGAGAAAGTGCAAGACCAAAAATCCCATCAGACCATTGGAAGTTTAATCCGTGTAGAGTGTAATTAGATGCTAATGGGTCAGGATAAAATAGATGATGTGAAAATCTCCAGAAGCTCTCATCGCTTTCTCGAAAAACCAATAATCCGAAACGCCACGTGTCTGCTATATACGCGTGAAGATCTGAGCAGTCTTCCCTTCGAGTATCAACAACTATGTTGGAATATAATGAATCTTGTAGGACGTACTGCTTCGGTATAACGTACCTGGCAAGAGGCATGTCAGTATTTAAATCGAATACTATAAGACTTGGAGGGCACATTTGTTTTGGGCTATCTTGGGAATCTATTTGCCCAGAATCCAGCACCCATAATCTACCACAGGGGTCAATACTCATTCGAAAAACTGACGTTAAACCAGTACAGTTACTGTTTTTGTCTGAAAAAGAAACACAAACAAGATATTGTCACATTTTACTTTATATATAATTGTTTAAAAAAATAATTAATATAAAGACATTTTCAATTCCGCGATATTTCGAAAAATGGCACTCAATTCCGGGATATTTGAAAAAGGGGCTAGGTCAATAAATTCATAAGTTTTGCTTAAATGTAAAATTAATTAATTAATTTAATTAGTAAATAAATTAAACCTTTCTCCTAGTTAAATCTGTTATTTACTGTATGTGCATTAGCACAAAGCGCCTGTCATTATATTCTTGCAACTTACACAAACGTGAATTTACAACCGAACCATTACGATTAAGGGGTAATTTGTCGATTACGACTCTTTTGTTGGTGAAGTTGAGTACGATCGGTTATTCAATATTGAAATTGGCTCTTATTTGAAATGTTTGTGATGGAATTCTTTTTTATTTATATTCATGAAATTAATACTTACTAAATGCTCGATGGAAACTCCAGTCCGGGTAAGGATTGAGTCTTGGGGAGGTCACTCCGCCGGAGCGGGGAACTGTTGCCAATGTTGCTGGGACTCCCTTTCGCCAGCTTGGTATCGTCACAAACACCCGAGAGCCCCATACCTCCAAACCCAAAGGTAAAACGTTCTCTGGTACAAAATCGCTGAAAAGAAATGAAGGAAATTAAATTACAGATATCTTCAGCATTGTATATCTGCTCTACATTCTATACTTTAATTCTAGCAGTTGCCCTTGGCTTTTCTCACATTAATATATACTTATATAAAATATGCATAAACGTTTTTTGGTTCAATATGCTAATAGCAAGAACTACAGTAGGTACCTAATAGGATAGGGAACATGCATGTGACTCCAAAATTGACGAAATATTTTTATTTGTAATCTTTTTGTTAAAAAAACGAACCTATACAATTATTTTTTAAATTAAATATTATTTAATAGTATATTTTAATTTTCAATTGTCGTTTTTGAAATTCACACGCAAATTTCTAAAACGGTAAGTGACGTCAATATACACGAAGCGTGCTCAAGGTCAAATTATTTGACTTAATCGCTCTGGATACAAGTCTTTTACAGAACTTACTTTTTATTTTTTTTCAAAAACAGAGAAATGAATTTAATTTAATCAAATCTGATTTTTTTTTTAATTATACCCGAATTTTATTTCATTAAATCTGATTTTTCACACATCGGCACTACTACATGGATACATTTATATTCATACTATCAGTCACAATATCGTCAAATGTCAACATGTCATTAATATAATAAAAAAAAGAAACGAATGGCTTAACTAAAAAGGTTTAATGGCCCATTCGATTGACCACAGGCAGGCCTCTAGTTTATTATAGAAGTGTTTGGGATGGTGGTGTGGTGGTGTGTGGGACTTACCCATTAGCAATAGCGTAACGTCGGTGTCTTTCGGAAGGGAACTCAAAGTCCACGTGTTTCCACTTGTACAGGGTGTTGAAGGGCGGCGTCTCGTTGTCGGATGAGATGGACTGCAGCCGCGTAAGTCCTAACATCGTGAGCCATAACGTTATGCCGGTTAAGCGCATTCTATCTGAAATAATGTGAAATAAATATTTGAAAAATAATAATATCTCTCGCGAAGTATTTCCGGGAATATTTCACTTTGTAAAACTAATGAAATTATCACAACTAAGTGTAATGAAATTGTACACAGTCTTGTAATAATAATCATAAACTTACACTTTATACCTAAATTAACAACCTTGAAAATGTTATAAATGAACGGTTTAAACAATACACAATTAAAACATATGTTGTATAAAGTCAAATTAATTATAATAATAATAAAAAACCAATAAGATAATAGTACAAAATTCAGATTTGTTATATAAAATTTACATATTCAGTATGACTTTATTGTGAAAAAGAATAAAACAAAATAACGTAAGTATAGAATAATACGGTTAAAATTTCTAGTTAACTCAATTGATTATTACTATTATTGTATATGCTGTTTAAAATTGATCGTATATGCTAGCTATACGTACTTATATATACAAAGACTATTATTTTCTGGCATGTAACTTGTTGAAGTGGCAGTTTTATATTTATTTTCGGTCAGTAGAAAAACGAGTTTTCGGAACTAATTTGAAAACAGTTTCAACAATTTAGTAAAAAATAATAGGCGGAAGTAAGAAATACTGAAATGCGTAGTAAACCGAGTTGTACCGTTGTACGGAGGTTAAATCTCTATATATTCGAGTATAAAAATGAATTGCTGTTCGTTAGTCTTGCTAAAACTCAAGAACGGCTGAACGGATTTATTATTATACTAGCTTTTACACGCGGCTTCGCCCGCATAGATTTCGTTTGTCACTGTTAGTACACATTTTGATTTTCCCGGTATTCGATTAATAAGTTGTCGATAACACACAAAAACTGTATTTGATAAAGAACCTTTATATGATGACTAATGGCACTGCGAACGTGCAATAATTACACCAAAAATTTCTACTAGCAGTTACTAAAATAAGCCACAGTGATGGAAGCAGTACAAAATACCTCCTATGTAATTCTTGTTCTCCTTGGATTATCCGGGTAATTTTGTGTGTCATTCTGCTTCATTTTCATCGAAACCGCCCTTTAAAAACAAAATGCTAATTTTTTCTAGGTTGACGATTCTTGGCTCCGTGCAATTTTTGTTACCAGAGCTTTAGATGAAGTGCTTCTGTGCTTGTCAAATTCGATTGACGTTTTCGAGGCATATTTGGAAATATGACTAAACCCTGAACTCTAAACCTAAACTAAATTATAAGCCTAAACTATTAACAGAGACTCAATTATCTATAGAAAATGACCAATTGCTTCTCTATGTAATTTGAATAGAAATAACTAAACCGCAAGTACTAACTTTTTTTCTTTAAACCAAATCAAATGATCTTAACTTCACAACTTCTGTTTAACTTACCTAAAAAATAAACTAGCAAAATTAACAATAATTTCTGTAAGAAAAAAAAATCACTTACATACCTAGGTACCTAAATGTCTTTTTTATTAAACTACACAAATATAAATGTACAATAACTTCAGTACGTAATTAGAAAAAAATCACCTACACAATATACAAAACCTGTAGGTTAATGATTTTTTTTAAACAAAATTAAACCACCTTAACCAACCAATAAAAAATTAACAATAACTTCTATATTATAGAAGTGTAGGTGCCTGTTGGTACCTATATGTTATTTTCATTAAACTAAATTAATTGACCTGAACTTTACAACTACTGCCTAATTATCCTAATAATTAGCCAAGTGCGTGTCGAGCCACGCGCAGTGCACGTGATGGGTTCCGTAGTTTCCCTCATAATATATGAACATATATTAATTTAATCTTTAAAATTTACTTATATTTTTACAAATAATCTGTTTATCTTATCAATTTTTAAATAAATTTGCGCGAAATTATTTTTTTTACTTTGATCGATTATATCTCGATAACTATAAAAACCTACATAGCCGTAACTATTTTCCTTTTAAATTTATTATATGTACTACTACCATGAATTTTTTCATATTTTTAGAAGCAGTACTTAAGTCGGTAGAGGGGAGGGGTAGGGGGGACACTTGGCTCTAAGAAAATTTGACACTTTGAAACTTAATATTTCTGAAACTGTTCCTCGTTCGGAGAAATGGGTTTCCCACACTTATATATATTTTTAAACGACCTATCCAACGACATCCCCCACCATGGGAAAAATGAGAAAAAAAATTTTGGTTTCACTTAACAACACCCCAACAAAAATTATTTTTCAAGATTTTATTGTACGACTTTCTCGGCGTGATTCATATGCTGAATTTTAGTTTTCTAGTATTGAGGACCTCGGAGCAAAGCCGGGGACAGACAGACAGACAGACAGACGGACAGTGCGAAGGGTTCCGTTTTGACTACGGAACACTAAAAAAGAAACAAATATAAAAATTACAGAAAAGAAAAAACTTTTTGAAAACAAACTTGGCTGTACGGTGAAATACCTTTGCCTATTCCCTACGGGAAGAATACAGCGAAGAAAAATGTAAAACAAACTTATCAATAACAGAACTAAATGAAAAAATGACGAACTTAATTAATTTTTTGTTTATGTTGCGCCATTTGAATGAAGATTATTTTTCCAATGTCACGTAGGACAATAATAACCAAAACAGTCGAAAACTGCATTGATCACACCTACATACGTTTACGTACGTATAAAAAGCGAGAATGGTTAAAGATCGAAATAGTTATTATCTCACGAATAACTATATAAATAGAAAATAAAACACTTAATTACAAACCCTTAACCGCAACCATATAACTACAGATTTATTAATCCTAGAATGGAAAATACACTAATGTTACCTAACTAAACCTAAAGAAAACACCAAACAAAAAAGTCGTAAACTGCACCTAATATTTACGCATAGG
>DVXP01003721.1:0-11008 GCA_018235645.1 Junonia grisea
GATCTCGCGAGATTGTGCATTACAATACCGCGAGATCTCGCCAATTTCGAGATCTCGCGAGATTAGCAATTTTGTGTTTTTTTTGCAATTAATTAGAATAGTTTAATAAATTACGAAAAGTATAGGTATAAAAACTGTATTATAAGGTTAACATTTTCACGAAATTTTTCATTTCACTTTTATGCATCAACCAAACATTGTTTGAACATTCTGTCTATATTTTTATAAACTTTTGAAGAGTAGGTAAACTGTGATGGACCCACTTATGTACGTATGTACATGTACGTACGAAATGTTTTTAATAATAAAATAGTTTTTTGTTTTTAATAATATATAAAATAACGAGAAGTAATAAAAAAAATCTTAACATCCAAGAGCCAGTTTTTTTTACTATTTCTATGCTATTTTGTATATTACATGAATAGGGTTATACTGACAACGACAATTTTGAATTAAACACTGATTTAAACACAATCTTAGCACACAATCTCGTTAAATTCGTGACTCGCGATTCGCAGTAAAAAAAAGATCGAGATCTCGTTCTTGCGAGATCTCGGTCATTTTTCTCGGCCGAGATTAATCTCGCTAAAAAAGACCGAGATCTCGCGAGTTCGAGATTGCATTCCCTAGTCGGTACCAGACAGACAAAACATTTTAAGTCGGCGCTAAGGTTCCATCAACTGGTCCTTCGGTTTCATCGGTCCAGCCGTCTTCGAGTAATTGGGGTACATACGTAAAAGAATACCGACCGAATTGATAACCTTCTCCTTTTTGAAGTCGGTTAAAAATAGGAAAAATTCATCTTTCGTCTTGAATTGAATCTTTATACAAATCTTTATACTTTGTAAACGATGTTTGTTATCTAACTCCTAAACGAATTGGTGTTAGTATTGTAATTTTTTATATTACATAAAAGCAGAGATCATTATTAAAATAATAATTATTTCGAATCAACATTATGATGTTATAAATTTCATTTTATTTTATTTAAATAATGATCTCTAACATTATGATGTTGACTAAAATTAAATTTATCGGCAATTATGAAATTCTTATCGGAATAGCATGATCGATTTAGCCTATTAGAAATTAAAAGTATTAAAATTTTAATAAACAAGAATATTACTTTGACCACATTTGATTTAGAAGATATTAATTCCCTCTATTCTTCTTATTCTCTACTTTTTGATGATCTTTTTCTATTATTTTCAAAAAATATCACTACAGGTTTAACGTGTTTGTAAGCAACACCAACACAGATTTGTGTACAATGTGGTTGCTTACATTACCATAATTAGCCACAGCTACGGTACATAAAGATTACAAAAGTAACAAGAACAGGACGGTCGTAAAAATTTAAAAACCCAACTGATATACGACTGCAAATACCGGTACGAAATGAACACTAACTCGGAACTTTGATCAATAATAAACATTTCTCTGCCTATGGAGTTGATCCGGATCGGATGTACATCGGGTTTTACGGATTTTGAGATGTATTTTTCATTTCCACCGTGTACGTATTAATAACAACTAGTATTTGTCGACTAGTCGAAATTCGATCGAGGTTCATGAAGTTTAAATTGAGTTGTTTTAGTAAATAACGAATTTAAATTAATTTTTTGCTATATATTTGTTATTTCTTGCGTGTATAATGATTGATAATGTGTATGTATATTAGTAGTACCTACTAGTGGACTATGTATTATAATTATTTCAAAGACCTTTAAATACTGTACAAAGTATGAAAAATTTTATTAAATAAAAATAAACAGAATAGGATATCTAGTGCGCACAGACGCATAAGTGACTCGATATAAAAACACAATAATAATTATTAAAAGGTTATACGAATTAAAAAATAACTATTTTTACTTCGTATAAACTTTGAATACTTATTGTGTTTTACAAAATAGCAAATGTGGCAAAAAGATAAAAATATATGTGATGTGTGCATGTGTAAGCATAGCTCATATCAGCTTTTCTCAATAATGAATGGCTCGGAGTTTGTCTAGCGTCCGTACGCGCGTGTCCGGCATTACGGAATATGAAAATATTTTCCAATAGCATTGTTACCTAACGGCAGTTTTTGCCGCTAGGCGAGACATCTCCAGTTTACAAACAAATGGAACTCTTGAATACTGATGATATCATACTCTTTACAAATATAGAAGTAAGAGAAAGTTACGGCTATTCGTAATTAAAACTTTACTATTTGCCTTATTAAAAAGAATTATCAAAGATATTTCTATTTATTTGTTGTAGCGAGGTTATTCGTAACGAGAAAGTGTGAAATAAATAACGACTTCAAAAGTAATCTTAAAAGACAAAAATAACATTTTCTTCTACAACGTATTGAAGTCGGTGCAAGTCAATAAAACTTAGATACTTAGCACCGACTTAAAAATATTTTACTTTCTTGGTATCCATTTTGTTTTTCAAGTTTTTTTTTAAGTTATTTATTAATTATTAATACTGTTTATTTATTAATATTAATGCTGTTTATATTAAATAATTGTTACATATTTTACGAATGTATTGGTACGAATTCGTTCCATTTTCCTTATTCGCATCTAAGCACTTGTAAGATTTCGGTTTACCAGAAATTAAAAGACATAACAGTTACATTTTTGTTCAAGAAAAGCGGCTTTTCCACGAGATTGATTATCAAAAATATTTCTATAAAAGTACCTACAGTACATAAGTACGCGTCGAATATACGCAAAGAAAATAAATAAAGTATTTCCATAAGTCTTTAAACCGATTACTAAGATATAATTCTCGGTGTTCGTTTCTTAAATACGTTTTCGAACGATGAAGCATACTTTTGTAGGTCAATTCTCCGTGTAAGTAAAATCTACTTAAAACTTTATTTTGGATCATACGTTTATCGTAAAATATAAAAAAAACTTTGTAGGAAATATGTCTCATGTATCTAATATAATATCAAAGAAGCTATATCCGTATAAAAAGTACCTATATGTTTCTATTGTGAGTACATAATACAATTTCTACTAGTAACCTAATATCTTTAAAAAATCAAATGCAATCTAAACTGAACCTATTTGAAGATAAAGTCTTGTGGGATCTAATATTTTAATATTTATCAGCAATGAAAATTTATAATGGCATAAAGCCGAGTTAGCGAATACATTGTATTCGTAACAAGCTACAAAAGAGCATGTTAAGACAAAGCGCAGGGATGAATGTTCACAAATGCAACAAACATAATCAGTCTGGATGGGATGTGTGCGCTGAATGTCGTGAAATACGAACGTTCGGATAATCGTACTAGATTAGTTTTATTTATTATACTTATATATTATTGTATTATATCAAGATATTTTATAGAGCTAAGCATTATTTAAATATTAATAAAATTATGGCTAGGCGCTCGAAGTCGTTTATTTTTAATAAAAAAATGAATATAATAAAAGAGTAAAACCTGTATAACTTAAATATTATTTCATAACTTTGAGTTATAAGAACACACATACACACACACACTGTGTGTGTGTGTGTTTATGTATGTGCGTACACAACAGACAAGACAAGTATTTGTTATTTTATATCGATGTATAATAAACAAAGAACTTTTTACTTCTTCAATTGCATTGGTATTATAAAAATTAAAGAAAAAACATATTTTTATTAAATATGAAATTAAACTTTAATAGGAATTCGAGATACGACGGGAGTTGAACCAGTACCTCTAAACCGCGGCATCGTTCTAGCAAGTAAAGCTATGGGTCGTGTGAAGCGAAGTAGAAGCTCTTGATATGATAATTTTTATAGATAGTCTGAGTTCTAAGCGATTTTTTTAAGTTTTTAAATATTTAAAAATCTATGCTATTATAAAAATTATAAATTTGAAGTTTAATATTATTTCCCTACGTGGAAGTTATTACGAAACAATAAGTAAACAAACCAAATGAAATCTGAGTAAAACGATATACGTATAAAGTCTAACTGAGTTATTGTATGTAACAATAACATGATTAAATGTTGGAATAATCGTTACGATAACTTTAATATCAATAATAATGTAATTCGATCACATTATTCGTAGCGTGTATCCGAGCGCCACCCTAAGTTTAGCAAAGGTAACCGCGAGAGTAAGACGGGCTTATAATTCCATTTGTTGAACGCTCAGCCTTGCGCCGCGGGACCGGAACCAACTTCCAGACGCAACTTTAATTGAAATATATTTTGTTTCCGTTTCGTGAAATATGGATCCGCTAGATCCATTACGGCTTGCGATTGCTCACTTACAATGTTTGATTATTGAATCATTTATTGAGAAGCTTTAACCCTGTAGCCCAGTACGTCCTTTTTTCGGAAAGTTACATAAATGTTTATACTTAAGCTTTACTTTTGTACTATCAATACGGTTTTTAATATTAACCTTTCATGAATCGATAACAAAAAAGCTTTACAACCCTCCTGCGGTGAAACCCAAAAATAGTTATACTCGTATGTTCACCTCTCTATACATTTCCGTACATATGTTCATCCTTAACCTTAAGACGACTCGCAGCTACTCAGCGGCTTAAAAGATTTTCATTGGTGAGTAATACCAGGTACTTATATTAAATTTGTCGTTGGTGGTAATATTAAAATTGTGGAGGTTTTAAAATGTTTTGGTTTTATGGGTTTAAATTATTTTTAAAGACCCTCAAATGGTGTGGTGGTATTAAAAGCTTTAAAAATTTAGTACCTACAAAAGAAATATATTTGTAATCATAAAATTATTACAATATAGAGGAAAATCATCATCTTTGGGATACTTAAGGCAATTTTGAATCCTTCGATATCTAGACTCGCACAAACGCCATGATCATTTTTTGATGGTAAACATAACGTAATATGATACACGAATATGTCAAATATTCAAAACAGAACGTCAACTTGAATTTCCGGCTACCAGAAACTAGAACCATGAAAAATGCCTTTTTCAAAGGCATTTATATATTTATACCTTAATTTGGCGACGCAGCCTGTATAAAGTCAAAGTAAGTCAAAGTAAGGTTATGCAAAAAACTAAAATCTTTTATTTAAAAACAAAGCCTCGTTTTTTGACGCCATGTACAATTTTTGATTTAAAACTTGTACTTATCTATTTATTCAACTGTTCAGCTACAAGAATCAGTAAAAATAATTTAGAGAGATAGAAAATTGTGACCATGGCACTCAAAACATTGACGGAAGGAGTGAATTTTCTAATTTTACACAAAAGGGCCTCTATCTCCTAAACCAAGAGACTTTTACTAGAACGATTTTTTGTAATTTGGCCAGTTATGACCTGGTCTATATCCCATTTCAATTTAATCGTTGACTTTCGGCCTGTATAGTTTCGAATATTTTGAGACACACTTTTAATCCATTACCTAATTACGCTTGTTTTTGTAAGTTTAAAGTACAAAAACACGGAACTCTAAAATAAAATTCGTATCTATTCTTAGTTTTTTATTTATAGGAGAGGAAAACAAGCTCCATGCGAGTTCAATACCACGACCCGCACGCGCGGGTTCACCCTTTATATTATGTTGTGAGTTTATGAGAATCCAAGTTTTGGCTTGTACCAAATATTGTAGAAAGTCTTAATATAACTACCTTAATATAAAAGTCCGAGAGCTAGTACAAAGCTGGTACGTATTTTGTAATAGTTCTGTATGTCTTTTAAGAGAAAAAAAAGCTAAAAAGCTTTTGATATTCTTAAAATAAAACTTTTTTTTTAATTCGTCTTTCTTCTTCAAATAATTGTAGGAATGTTATAAAAGCCTTTTAGTACACAATGTACGTATATAAGATTGATTTTTGAACACTAATGATCTAAAACAAAATAATTCTCTACGCATCGTAAGAAGAACGAGCGTGATGAAAGTATTTATAATAATTGATTTATGATAAAATTATAATCTCCAGTATTTAAATAATTAGAATCACGAAACAGACATAAATAACTAGTTGCGGACTGAAAATCTTTTAAAAGGCGTTTGTAACAATCGTCTTAGAAGAGGATTAGCAATTATATGCCAATTTAACACTACTTGTCTAGTGAGATAAAAATCAGGAAACTTTAAAACACAACGAAGAAGCACTTAAAATATGACCGTGAAAAAGATATCACGTTCCCTGACAACTGTTCCATTAACTACATGTTTCCGATATCCGAATCTCGACTTGAACAATATATTTTAAATCAGATAATAGCGTAAATAAAAATTTATACGTCACATATTCGCCGAAACATATAAATGTTGGACGTGCAAGGCTACGCAGATTAAACACTTCCTTAGAGCCTGTGCAATTATAATCGTCATCAAAACTATGTCAATGCTAAAGTCATAGTATTCATCTATCCTCACTTTGGTCGTAAAACAGACGAATTACTGTTTTTGCTGTAAATAACAAATGACGCTAATAATTTTTCGGTACGATGCGCTACAATGCATTTGAGGTCAAAATTATTAGTGACATCACATTTATTTGACATAAGAATTGTATTATTTTTCAAAGAAGAAAAAAACAAATAGATTACTTCTATTTCTTCTCACGGCTTATGGAAAAAATGACTCTAAAGAGTCTAAGAATCTAACAGAGTCGACAATTAAAATCAACAAACAATTCTACCAAAAAATCTTATCCTTACTTGAAAAACACTCCAGAATTTGAAGGAGCCCTCGTTGATGATCCAGTCGTAGTAGCCAGCCCAGGGGTCGGTGTATCTGCCCTGTTTCATAGGTTTCGGGGTTGTAGTGGTCTCGTGATCGTGGTGCTCGTCATAGTAGTCCTCAAACCCTCGGCCGCTGCTCAGTGTTGCGTTCTTGACGTTGCCGCGACGCAACTATAATACAGATATGATAAAATTAAAATTATTCAAATTGAAAACTGAAATAAATAGATGTATGTGACTCTACATACATGATCTACGTAGATGGACAACATATGGCTATTCTTGTAGCAAGTAATATTATATTAATTTGTTATGTTCATTTCAATCAATAAAAATGTTTAAGGAATCATTAAAAATTATGGGTTAACTTTTTTCTATTCTTTAACAATATTGAAAGCTTTAATTTTTTAATTAATTTAAAATTTTCAGACAACAACAAATAAATGTATAGCCTATTTTTTATAAATACAGCTTTTTTATACTTGTCAGTAGGTACCGTTTAAAGTAAAAGATAGCTATGGCACATCTAATAGGGTGTGACACCAAGCCGTGAACAATTAGCATCCCGGCGGTCACCTAGTTCACGGGTACCGTTACCAAGCTTCTATTACTCTAACTCGTGACATAGTTCTTTCTATGAAAAAACATAGATAAAAGTAAATGCTCATTGGCTTTGAAGAGACTAAAACATCGCGTGATTAATTTTCTTATTTGTTTTGAGCATTTAATGTACTTAATGACTGCGTTTTTATATAAAACAGAAGGCTTAATCGCGTAAAATAAGCAAAACCCAAAAATATAAAATTAAACGGATATATTGAGTGATGGATAACACTAGTTTGATATAGGTATCAGACAAAAATTCCGTGGTTTTGCGCTCTCCTAAAAAACTGACATTTTTTACTTACACAGTGTTAGAACTTTTGTTCTAAAACTGCGTAAATGTTTATGAAATGAAGGAGAAAAGTGAAATATTAAGAAATATTATAGAATTAATAAGTAAAATATTTTAAAATGTAGCAAGAGATAATCAAATACGATAAATAAATTGGCAATGAAGCGAAGCGCGACGTAGAAAATTTCATTTTCCTTCACTTTATGAGTTGTACTCGAAAACTAGCACATTACATATATGTAATATTACGTAGAGTTTTATTTAAATGTGTTGAGCTTCTGTTAAAACAGCAAGACGTAATAAACGTATATACAAACTTCTTCAGAAACTTTCCTATTTATTATATGAGGTTGAGGTTTTATAGTAGGTATTATAACGTTATGTCCCGAATGGAGACGTCTAACTTTTTATTACCCACTTAAAGTTTCCTGTAATAATAAACAAATTAAGTACAAAATTGATGTAATAAAATCTGTTTATTTTACGAAAATTAAAGTAGGCACCTACATCCTATTTGCTTGATAATTATATATAACACCTTCTCATTTATGTATAATAATTTCAGAACTTTGTAGTTCTAAAATTTTTTTAAAACATAGTCCAATAAAAATTTTAAAATGTATTGTTATTTGATCGAACCTGGACGATCACTTAATATAATTTGTATTTTTTTAAATTTATTCTATTAAATTGTAAGTAGGTATTTTAATAATTAGTCAGAACAATAAGTAAAATAGATTCGAACTCTCGACTAACCTGGATAGCCGTGCTATTGGCGCCGGTGGATATCAACGGTGTACTGGATCGATTTTTGTTGATTTTTCTGACAACATCCAGAGCAGTTCGGAAAACCGTGAGGATAACTTCTGACATCGGCATCCGTGAGCCCCAACTATCTTCTTCTTCAGGTTCGACGGATGGAGAAAGCGTCTCTTCATTTTTATAACTGGAACTGGTTATATTTTATTGTTATTATATTATATTACTGTTTTAATATATGTGCAAAAACAGCAATTATACACAAATGAAGGTGACGACGGTATCCGAGTATCCGAGATGCAATACACGCGTGTGTAACTTTTTACTAGTTCATATTTTATAAAATTTCCTGTCGCATAATAATTTCAGTAACTATCAAAGTATCGTATAATTTGTCACTCTCGGAATTAAATAGATTCTCGTTATTACGAATAAACAGCTTAACTCGACAAGGCAGACTTTAATTGTCAATAAAATGCAACGTTAGTTAGTTCTCCTGCTACAATAGTTATAAAATATGATAATAATTAATAAGCACAATAATATTACAAATGTAAAAATATACTTACTGTAACGGTATGTATTTATATTTAGAAGAGGGCGGTGTGTAGGGCGTCGCAGTGTCATAGCGCATTGCGCTGGCGCTGACGCCCGCCGCCCAAAGACCGAGCGCGATCGCTCCCGCCAACACTAGCCCATGCAAAGACATCGCGACCATACCCTTCGCCATTACTTCTTATATAAATTGTTCTATTATATTTTATTCCACTATCATTCACACAACTTTATTCTATGTGAACTTAAATATAACCACTAAATATCACTTCATACCGTTGTTACAATTCGATGGATGTTGTGCACCGATCAATGATACCAAAAAGACTAGCGTTTTGAAAATGATGCGTCTCAGTTAACCGCGTAGGGAGACAGTGAGATATTACTTCTGTCAACAAGTCGTGCATGTTACCCGTATGGGATGTGATAATTAAATTTGCAGAATTGTAGCGACTACGATAAATGATTCTTAAAGAAGAAAGTTTATATTGTAATTGGAACACCTATGATTTTTTATCATTGTTACTAACACCCAACACAAAATAAGAGTTATTACTTAGTATAATATGTATGCGTCTGAATCAGCGTTGCCAGACGTCCCGATTTTCGCGGGACGTCCCGCTTTTTTAAGTTAAAATTAAATGTCCCGCGCGGGACACGCTTTGTCCCGCTTTTCAGGAACGCCTGAAGTAAAGAAATTTTTTAAGAATCCTATAAAAACTGGTCAAGTGCGTATAGGTATTTTTCACATTTTTTTCATATATCTGTACAGTAGTATAAGAAAGTATTACTTGCTAAATTTCATACGTACGGTACCCTAACAACGTACGAGAAATACGTTTTTTAAACTATGTCCCGCGATCGACGAAATAATCCCGCTTTTTTCACCCAAAAAGTGTCAAAATCCCGATTTGGCAAGAAAAAAATCTGGCAACGCTGAGTGCGGCCGTAGTCTAATACGACAATATTTTAGAAATCTATAAGTATCTATACGAATATTATAAGTAAGTCTATATTGTTAGTTTGAATGTCAACTCTGTTAAATTTTGTTGAATAAGCTGTTTATTGAAGAAAGTTGTAGTATTTGTTTCATTATGTATGTATAAATGGTACTAAAAATAAGTGAAATCGAAATAAGCAGCTAGTATTACAGTAAGTATACTAAAATGTAAGCCCCAGTGCCCGGGGCGGAATAAATTGGGCACTCCCTCCGTGGGTGCGTGAGATGGGGGTCTCACGAATCCGTTTTCATACGGCCGAGAGGAAGACCGCAGTCCGGTATGGCCCCGGACTTTTATACTTTTTAAACTTATCTTAAATAATACATAGTGTGGATAACGTGATTTAAAGTAAAAAAATATTTTTATGATAGTAAGTTTTTATAATTTAATTTGATTTTATTAATTACGAAGTTTATAGATGTTTTACTTGGAATGGTTTTGTGTTATTTTTCTATAAATATGTATATTTTTTTAAGACTTTAAAAATAAAATAAAAAATTTTTTTTTGCTTTAATGCTTTTCTAAGGATTTTTTGTCAGAATCCATGCGTATATTCTTTATACAGGCAATAAAAAGTTTCTTGTGTTTCTGTCATATACAGATAAAAAAAATATTTATTTTTAATTATTCAATTATGTGTATTACATTATTATTTAATGCTTTTAAAATATATACCTTTCCTTTACTTACAGGAACAACTTGCGAACAACTTAAGCTTGATGCAGGACAATATAAACAATCTAGTCAGCAAACAGGCATCTCTAATTGGTAAGTCAAATGCTTATAAGTCTTCCTTCCTTTCCTTTATGATAAAATTATAATTTTATTATAAATAGGATAATATATAATAAGGATAACATATAACACGTGGAAAACTTATTCGGTGACATAATCAACATACTTTTATCGAAGTTTTTAAATTGTGTTAGATAATAATTGTGTTTACCGTGGGAGAGCCATGCATTTGCACGAATGGGCCGGCTCGATCGGAGTGATACCACGGACTCACAGAAAACCGGCGTAAAATGACGCGTCCTGTTTCGCCGCGTGAGTGAAGGTACCGGAGACCCAATTCCCCACCCCTTCCCCATTAATTCCCCACCCGTTTCCCCTCCATACCCC